>BMAO01014750.1:0-88283 GCA_019973975.1 Trichonephila clavata | reverse complement strand
TAGTGTGGTGTGGTATATATTAAAGATGGGTGAAAGCTCAAGTGTCTACCTCGTCACTTGAGCATGGTTGAAAATTTCGAGATCCGTCACCAAAAAACCCTCGAATAGGAAAACAGTATAAATTTAAAAATCACCCACTACCTTTCCAATTCTTTCGTTGCAATTTTTTATTTCCCGGAAACGAAACTGTAGCATTTTAAAAATAGTTGTATTCTGAAAAAAAGACAGAAAGTATAAATTTTCAATTACGAAATTTCACTACTGTGTTTAATTCTTGAAGTAAAATTGTGAGAATTTTTTGAAATATTCGACACGGGGGAAAAGTTTCATGCAATTACCTTTATAAAAGAAGAATTATTAAATGATTGACTTAAGTATTTTGAGTGTTTTATTAAAATTGTTTCAAAAAAGTTTTTGGCTTTTTTTTTAAAATCACTGATTCTAAAAGTTTTAAAAATCATTTTTATTTAAAAGTAACGATGTTGATTCATTTTAGAAAAAAATCATAAAATATGCAAAATATCTTTGTTTTGTAAAAAAAAAAATTTTTTTTTTAATTCTTAAAAAAAAAGATAGTTTTGGCATTTTATTTTTTTAATCACTGATTCTAAATATCAATGAACTTTTAAAAATTATTTTTTAAATTGATCGATATTTGTAAAATACAAACTATAACTTGTGACGGGAGCTTACGCGTTTCACTAACCTTCTCTCAAATCTTTAAATATTTTATTTATTTTAACCAATCTCCCCGAGAGCCAAAAGTGTGACTTATGCAAACAAGATAGTTTCGGGTTTAGCGAGTTCGAAAAAGATATAAAAGGGAGAAATGAAATGAAGAGAGTGAGGATGACTACGAGGTTGATTAAGAAGGTGATCTGAGAGATTAGTTTATCTAGTGGAAATATATTCGCCGGGAGAAGACTATTGAAAAAGGTTCATTAATTCGGTTCGGGACGGAACTGAAAGATATCAAAGATTGAAGCCGCTCCTTAGAGCAATCCATATTAGAGAAACCTGCCTTAAGAAAAAGGTATCAGGTCAGTTATTTTCATAAATTAGATATAAATGCGTAGTTTGATTGTATACGTTATTCTCCGTGGTTTCAGTTAGTACTCCGTCGTTCAAAATCAGATTCTTCTCGCACTCCACTGTAATTTGTTGTTCTTATAGTTTGAATAATATTTGTGTATTTCTCAATTAAGAAAGATAATAAATAAGATGGATTTATTAATTTAGTTGTAATTAATTATGGATCCAACATATTCAGATTTAGATAATATGCGAAGGGGAGCTAATAATCATAGGGGTAGCGAAAGGCTACGACACTGGCGCCCAAACGAAATACTGGAATTAAGAGCAAGTGCAGGATTTAGAGTTTTGCCGGAATTATTTTTTTCGGTAAAGAAAATGTGTCTGAGTTTATATCAAATATAGATGACAATATAGCCTACTATGAAATACCGGCGAATCTATCATGTGCGTATTTAAAAGGTCATTTAATTGGGAGAGCGTTAGACTGGTTTGACGTTATAGGGTTCGAGTGTGTAAATGAAGAATCGACTGCATTTGCAACGCTTAAAAAGAAATTGTCAGATAGTTTTCCTGTAATACGGAATAAATCAGATTTAGTTTCTCAGTTTTTTCATCGATACAACGGAGAGGTCAAGCCCCGTCAGACTTTATTTTTCAACTATTAAAAATTCATAAGGCTTTAGATTTGAATTATGATGAAATAAAATTGGTCGATCACATAGTAATGCGTCTAGAACCCCAAATAATGGATTATTTAGAAGTTCGAAACCCCACAACGAAAGCTCAGTTGGTAGAGTTGGTAGACCGGTATGAGGAACGTCATAGCTGCAGGGAAAACCAGGGTTCGAGTAATAATTTTGCTAGTCGAAGTTGGGATATGAGTAGGAATCCTGAGGAAAGAAGGAATAATAGAAATTGGAGAGATACTGGGGTTGGAAATAGTCAAAATGATCAAAGAGGACTAGGCAGGGGTGCGAATAATTTTTCTCGTCGTAATTATCAAAATCAAGGATTCGAGGGAGGAAATCGCTACAATCAGCCAAATCAGCGAACAGACCGGTATCAGAACCGTAGGATGGTGGTTAGGAAGGGTCCTAATGATGATTCAGCAAAGCAGAATTGGAGGCGTGTTGATTGCAACAGCGGAAGGCAAATAAATGCCAATTTAAACTTTCAAAGAGATTGTATTGAGTCAAATCCTCCTAATAGAATTAAACTTAATTCATTACGATTATCAACAGTTGATCTTCCGTATGTGCCGATTCTTTTGCATGATACGTTTCTAAAAGCGCTCTGGGATACAGGAGCGGAAAAATCATTTATTTCAGAAAAAACATACCGATAATATTTTTCTTTCTGTCCTATTAAGAAATCGTTAGCTGAAGTAGTTACAGCTCAAGGGTCACAATGCAGAAATTTAGGCACAGTTGAGTTAAGAATTAAAATAAGAGAATTTTCGAAGTTGTGGAAATTTCATCTGATTGCTGAGATGCAATATCCATGCATCCTAGGTATTGATTTTATGTCACATGCAAAGATTAGTTTGGACTTTCTTTCTAAATCGTTAATCATTCCGGATTCGCAAATTGAAAAAGGGGCGATTTCGGACGAACCGGTTCAGATAGATTTATCGAACACTAAGTTAAATTCAGAACAAAAACAAAAATTACAGATTTTGTTTAAGGAATTTCATGGGTTGTTTTCACTTAAGCCTGGTCTGATACATGTGTTTTGTCATGAAATTGACACGGGTGATAGTCCTCCTGTTTTTTCGAGACCTTATCGCTATGACAGGGTCAAACAGGGTATCATTAACTACCATGTTCAGAAGATGTTGAACGATGGAACAATAGTTCTAACAACATCGCCCTACGCATCTCCAGTTGTTTTATGTCGGAAGAAAAACGGGTTGCCGTTAGATGACCCAGAAGCTTATAGATTTGCAATAGATTATAGGAAATTAAACGCGATCACGAGATATCCGCGATATCCGCTACCAATAATTGATGATTTGATCACTAATATTCCACACACCGAAATTATGTCATCACTTGATTTACGCAGCGGATTCTTTCAGATGGCAGTAGACCCCAAAGATGTGCATAAGACGGCGTTTGTTACAAAAAATGGTACTTATGCATTTACTCGCATGCCATTTGGCCTTTCAGGGGCAGCTCCAAATTTTCAAAGGGCAATAGAAATGATTTTCAAGCCAGTTCTCGGGCGTTTTGCCCACTGTTATATGGATGATGTGATTATTTCATCTCCATCTTTTGAACGCCATGTAGAACACATACGAGAAGTATTCAGATTGTTGCAGGAGGCGGGTTTAACGTTGAATCGTGAGAAATGTCATTTTGCGAGGGAACAATTACGTTATTTGGGTTTAGTTATTAATAAAGAAGGAGTTAAAACAGATGAGGAGAAGGTAAAAGCAATTATTGAAATGAAACCTCCGAAAACTGCAAAACAAGTAGCAAAATTTTTAGGAATGACGGGTTGGTATCAAAAGTTTATTAAAAACTACGCAGACATGTGTGAACCCTTATATAATTTAAAACGAAAAAACTCTAAGTTCTGTTGGTCGGAATCAGCGCAGGAAGCCTTTGATCGTATTAAGAAAGCACTGACAGAAGCTCCAGTGTTACAATTACCAGATTTTTCCCAAGCTTTTGAACTTTATACGGATGCAAGCTCAGTGGGGGTAGGAGCAGTATTGACACAGAATAATAGGCCTATGGCGTTTGCCTCGAGAACTTTAAACCGCGCAGAAAGAAACTATAGTGTGACGGAACGTGAATGTTTAGCAGTCATATGGGCATTAAATAAATATCGCACGTATTTCGGATCCTTGCCGGTTAAAGTGATAACAGACCATGCTGCACTTACCAAATTAACGAATGGAAAGAATTTGTCGTCTAGAATGATAAGGTTAACGCTTAAGTTGGCAAATTTTAATATAGAATGGGAACATCACCCAGGTACGCAAAATTTAGTGGCTGATATGTTGTCTAGAAACCCGTTAGAAAGTAATGAAGAACCAAAGGTGTCTTGTACGGTGATTAGATCGTTAGTATTATCGTCTAGAGAACAGTTGAGAGAGGAACAGAGAAATGATCCGGAGTTGGGTCACATCGTACGGTATCTAGAAAATCCGGACGATAGTTCCATTAATGAATCAATCTGTAGCAATTGGTCCCGAGACTTTAAATTGATAGACGGATTGCTATATTATGCAAAATATACAACCACACTAGGTGAATTAAGGGTATTTATACCTAAAACATTACGTAAAGATGTTATGCGAGAATTCCATGATTTGCCGATGGCAGGCCATTTAGGCAAAAAGAAAACCTACCTAAAATTAAAAGACGCGTGTTATTTCCCGTACATGAGGAAATACATTTATAAATATGTAGTAACCTGCGACCAATGCCAAAAAGTTAATTATAAAAACGGATTACCAGCTGGTCAATTAATTCCGATAGTAACGAATTTTCCGAATGAAATCGTATCTTTAGATTTGTTAGGCCCATACCCTGCAACTAGTCCAGAACGCTATAAATTTATTTTAGTAATTACAGATAATTTTTCTAAATGGGTTGAAATAGTTCCCTTAAGGAAAGCTTCGGCTAAAGCAATTGCCAATGCATTTTTTGAGAATTATATTTCGCGTTATGGAGCTCCTGTTAAGTTAGTCACCGACAACGGCCCCCAAATGATATCCGAAGTTTTTGAGCAAGTGTGTCGCAGGTTGAACATAAAACACGTTAAAACTGTGGTATATCGTCCACAAGCTAATCAAACAGAAAGAGTTAACCGTACTCTTTTAAAAATGATTTCGAGTTTTGTCGCGGATAATCACACTAACTGGGATCAATTTCTGCAAGAGTTCGGATATGCTATTAGGACAGCACTACATGAGACAACGGGTAAAACACCGGCGGAATTATTTTTAGGTCGAAACTTAATCACTCCTTTTCAAAATTTAGTTATGGTAACTGATGGATCAGATTTAGTTTGTGGGAACATAGAAAGGTTGTTTGAGGAGGCTAGAATTCATACAAAGCGCCAGCACGAGAAGTGGGCGAAATATTATAATAAAAAGAGGCGTGAAAGTAATGTGAAAGTTGATGATCTAGTAGTTCAAACTCACCCGTTAAGTTCGACAAGTAAAAAAATAGTGGGTAAATTTATGCCAAAGTTTGAGGGCCCATATAAAGTTCTGAGTGTAAAAAATAATAATAATTTAGTAATATTAAAATTTGGTAAAAGAATAACGGTTAATGTGGACCAGGTGAGAATTTACCATCAAAGAGAAGACAGTGTTGCCGAGTCGGAAAGTGACAATAGTAGTGATCATGGTGCAGTGGCATCAGTCAGGTCGGATGATGGGCAGTCGAGGTTGGTGCAATCGGAGAGTGATGGGGGTTGTCGTAGAGGATCGAAATCAGGAAATTTAGATGGTAGTAGAGATATAGTTGCGAATAGACGCGATGGAGTGGAGGTGAGAAAAAAACGTGGACGAACGGAGTCTGCTGTTTCTTCGGGGGGTGAGGTGTATAATTTCAGGAAGAAAAAACCGTATTGGAATGAAAGAGAGAAAAGAGGAAGACCAGACTCTTGGAGAGAAAACATACAAAAGAAGAAGAGACCATAGGCCCAGGTATCCCGAGACTAGAGAAGGTTGTCCTCGTCAATGCCGTCTCGTCCCTCCAGAAAGCGGTATAGAAAGGTGGAAGAAAATAGTTCTGAAAGAGCAGTTCCAGGACCATCCCACAGATTCAAGTACAACAGACCTCATCAGGAAAGGAGCTGTCCATACAATCTTCGGAGCCGACGTCGAGTGGACAACAGCCAAGTTCCAGTTCTCACAAAGGAAAACAACGCCTCAGCAGGAGCATATCAACTTCAACGGACTCAATGGAAGAGGAGACCCAGAAGGTGGGAGCGCAGAGAGGACAAGGTCATCCAGCACAGAGGCCAGGGTTGGAGACAAAGCCTATGCAGATTGGATCTAAAGACTAGCCAGGTTGTATAATTCTAATTTGTTTATTTTTCCTCTGACAGACAGTTTGGAGTATTTTCCATGTGGGCTAGTCTATGTTTTTTTTTTTTTTTTGTAAAATTAACCTACAAAAGTTACTGCGTTTTGTGTATTTTCATATCGGTTGAATAAGCTTTTGTATTTAATTTTTTTCCAAATTGTGGAAAAACACTTGTTGAATTGCAATTGCTTTGCTACACATTAAAGACGAGGCCTTATATGTGAGATTACTTGTATTGTTTGTTGTAATATATTCTGTGTAAAAAAATGTATATATTTTTGTGTGTAATTATTAAGATGTATAAGTAGTGTCTGGTTTCTGGGCGCGGCGTAATTAGGAATACTAAAATAAACATTAACAGCGCAGCGCGATTTATTGGGAATTTTTTGAAAATGAAACCAGATAAAGGTTATTTTGTTATGAAACTATATATATATAATATAATATATGCCATATTTTATGTCAATAAGGAGGTTGTATAAAAGTTCTGTGCATTTAATGTCATGTTTTAGAAAAATTGACAAGGTTTCCTTTCAGGGCAGCAGCCCCTGAACATAGTGATGCGATGAAAACTTTGATGTCGTGAGAAGATATTAATGTAAAATTTTATATTTATTAGCACTTAAGTAAAGTGCATGATCAGGGTTTTTTCCTGTAAAGGTTTTCCCCTGATCTTCGCCCGAATGGGATGCACTGTAGGGATTGTATATATTGTACAAGTTCAATAAATTAGAGTGGAGTACCCCTTTGAGTAGTCATTTCTGTGTGCTAGTTTAATTAAAGTTTCTAACTTAGAGAGTTAAAATTTTCTGCAAATTCAGTGTTTTCAGGCATTCTAAAGTTCGTGAGTTAAAACTTTCTACAAGTTCAGTAATTTCAGGCATTCTAAAGTTCGTGAGTTAACTTTCTACAAGTTCAGTATTTTTAGGCATTCTAGAGTAGTTAAAATTTTGTGCAGGTTCAGTGTTTTTCAGACGTTAGGTAAATTAAGCGAGTTCTTTCAGGTCGTTTAGACCTTCAATAAATCACGCTTTTTTTCTCGGAGGGGGGTTGTGACGGGTGCTTACGCGTTTCACTAACCTTCTCTCAAATCTTTAAATATTTTATTTATTTTAACCAATCTCCGCCGAGAGGGAAAAGTGCGACTTATGCAAACAAGATAGTTTCGGGTTTAGCGAGTTCGAAAAAGATATAAAAGGGAGAAATGAAATGAAGAGAGTGAGGATGACTACGAGGTTGATTAAGAAGGTGATTCTGAGAGATTAGTTTATCTAGTGGAAATGTATTCGCCGGGAGAAGACTATTGAAAAAGGTTCATTAATTCGGTTCGGGACGGAACTGAAACATATCAAAGATTGAAGCCGCTCCTTAGAGCAATACAGTATTAGAGAAATCTGCCTTAAGAAAAAGGTATCAGGTCAGTTATTTTCATAAATTAGATATAAATGCGTAGTTTGATTGTATACGTTATTCTCCGTGGTTTCAGTTAGTATTCCGTCGTTCAAAATCAGATTCTTCTCGCACTCCACTGTAATTTGTTGTTCTTATAGTTTGAATAATATTTGTGTATTTCTCAATTAAGAAAGATAAATAAATACGATTGATTTATTAATTTAGTTGTAATTAATTATGGATTCAACATATTCAGATTTAGATAATATGTGAAGGGGAGTTAATAATCATAGGGGTAGCGAAAGGCTACGACAAACTTATTAATAATTTTACATTAAAATTGATTAAAAATGTTTATTTAATTGTGACATTCCGTTTGCTTAAATAATGGCAGCATTGAAAATTTAGGTGGGAAAAATAAACAGAAATGAAAGCTTCTTGTTAGGAATTGTTGAAAAAGATAGAAATTACTTTGAATGATTAAAAATCAGAAAAAACCCTTTTTGAAGGCAAAAAAAATACATATTTATGAAAAGTACATTAAAATAACAGAGGATCAAAAGCAATTAATAATAAATTATATAAAATATGAACATAGCTTTTTTTTCTAAGGAATTTACGCCTATTTAACTGACTGTTTCCAAAAAAAAAATTTTGAAATTAGCAAATTTTTCGTTTTTATTATGGAATTATATGTCAAAAAAAGAAATATACATTAGGCATTATTTTAAAGTAAACTATAAGTTTTTTGAAAGAGAACAAAAATTTCGATACTGATAAATATTTTAAATGAATCTCAGAAATGCATTGAATGCATTTTATCATCTTAATCTGACATAAATAGTTATTTAATTTTGAAAATTATATAAAGGAAAATTGACGAAAAAATATCTTTTTCACTCGCCAAAGTTACTGATTTCCCCCTGTTTAAGGCAGAACTTTTTAGTGTAACCTTTGAGTTAGATGCGGTCGACGGTGAAACAGGTCAAAAGTCTTTGGCGCAAAACTAATTTTCGACGCCAATGTTTGGCTAAATGTAAAATCGCGTATTAATAATTATTTTAAAAATCATTACCTTCATTTTCAGGGCATAATTTTTAAGTAAATGCTCTCAAACTTCACCAACTATTTGCAAAAATAATGTACTTTGAAATAAAAATGTACAATAACTATTGTTTAAGTTATTTCTCAGAAAAACAGCAGTTTACGAAAGTCACAAAATGTTTTTTTAAATCCGTCATTTTGAAGAAATTTTTTCGATCTTCGTAAATATTGCTTTACACAGGGAAAAAAGATATTGTGCAATTACCTCTATAAATGACGAAGTTATTCAATGTGTAGTAAAAATTGGGACTACTTTTTAAAAATTCTTTAAAAAAAAAAGGTTTTTGGAATTTTTTTTTAAATGAATGTATCAAAAAGATAAAGCCTTGAAATTAATTAGTGTAGAATATTGATTTAATAACACATAAAGTAATTCATACGCAACAATTTAGAAATACTTTTCATAAAAACGCATCAGTTTCAACCATTTTTTAAAAAATTCGTAGACAACAGTAAATATCATTATTTTGCAAAACAAATTCTACCGTGTCGTGACGAAATAAATGATCTTTCCGATTCTGTGATTATTTTTTGTCTGATTTCAACACCGAAAATTGGATGGCAATTTCAAAATGGTGGCAAACGTCGGATCACCGCTCGGCCGAAACGTAATTAAAGTTCTGCCAATTAAACAACCTGCAGGAGTAAAACAATTAGGCGTTTTAAGGTTTTTAATTAATATCTTTTTAATTAATTACAATATCGGAATATAAATGGGCAAAATGGCTTCCTCGGATCGTTCCCGATCTTTTGGTACCTTTCGCGACTTTCTGCGTCGTACGGTTCGTGAGAAGATAGACGCACATACATACATAGATACGTTTGTTTACCTTCGGATTTTAATAGAGTACACTAGCTTTCATGGCCCGGCGTTGCACGGGCTTTCTCTACTTTTATAAATTTTCCGTTCCCTTCACAAAAGCAGCATGACCAATATTCTTTTTCGAAATTACTTTGGCTTCTCTGTTTTTCCCCCTCCGCTAAGCCCGGCGTTGTACGGGCTTTTACCGAGTGTATAACTTAATCCCCATGAGAACTTCCTCTTTCCCTCATGATGCCAGAACTTCTGTGTGGGTGTGTACACGTACGATGCGAGTGCATGGCCCGGCATCGCTCGGGCTTTCTCGTTTAACATTTTCCCTTCCCCTTCATTAATCAGCACTTCCAATATTCTTTTTCAAAATTAGTTTGATTCCTTATTTCTCCTCCCCCAGCCTCACTTAGTCCGGCGTTGTACGGGTTTTTACCGAGTGAATTACTTAATCACCACGGGAATATCCTGTTTCCCTCAGGACGACATCACTTCTGTGTGTGTGTACGCTTGCAATGTAAGTGATTTCCAAAACAATGTCATTAAATTTCCCATTCTCGAAATTTGTTAACTTCTTTTCGTTGTTAGACGGGTTTCATTCCTTTCCATTTAACCCTGCGTTGCACGTACATATTCGAATGCAAAACATATTTCCATGGAAATTCCCCTTCCTTTATCGAATTTCCTGGTATATGTGTAATTCATATATATTAACGTCATTACAATACCCTTTTTCAAAATATCTTCCAGATCTTACTGATGTCAAACAGGTTTCTTTTCAGGTCACAGTGTTACTGTGACTTTTTTGAGTGTAGAACTATTTTCCTCCCTCAGGTATAAGATTTATCTGCAAATTTCTATTACTGACTTTTGAAAAACAATATTGCTTTAGTAAAAAAATAATAAATTTAAGCAATAAAAATAAAATTATTTTGATGCTTAGTTAAAAAAAAAGTAATCTTTTGTTATAATAGATAGTTTTTAGGAATCTAAAATACTAAAATAATTTTCAGGTTTTCATTAATCAATCAATCGTTACTTACAGTTAGCTTAAAAATGGGTCTAGATCGTATTTTTATCCAAAATAATAGGCGATATACTTTTTATTAACAAATAATTAATTTACTAATAAAATAATAGAAATATTCCTTTGATTTTAAAAAATATATGAATTTAAATCCTTAGCTATAAATACTAATAAAAAAAATTCTACAGATAGCTCTTGTAACGCTTGGATGTTTGATTAAACATATGTAAGTGTTAAAAAAACACTAAGTTACATGTTTACATTCACTGAAAAAAACATTCAAAAAGAAAATAATACTATCTCATAAAAACATTTAATTTTTTTTTTAATTTTATAGTTTTTCACTCCGCTTTGTGTTAATTAATTTATTTTAACACGTATCTGAGGAAAAAAAGTATATTATACTAAACTAACTTATTATTTATTTTATAATAAAATTGATTAAAAATGTTCATTTAGCAAATTAATTGTGACATACCCTTTATTGGCAGCACTGAAAATGAAGTCAAATTCAGATCAGTGGGTGGGCAGGGTGTAGAAATTTTTCAAATTACAAAATTTCACTGCTATTTTAAATCTTGAAGTGAAATTGTGAGGATTTTTTGAAATATTCGACGCACAGGAAAAAATTTCATACAATTATCTTTATAAATGAAGAAATTATTAAATGATTGTTTTAAGTATTTTGAGTGTTTTATTAAAATTTGTTTGGAATGCATAACGTATTGCCATGAAAATTCACCTTCCTTTATCAAAGTTCATGGTATGTGTGTGATTGGTTTATATTAACGTCATTACAATTCAGTTTTTCGAATTATCTTCTAGATCTTACTTTTTATCCAAAATAGTAGGCGATATGCTTTTTATTAACAAATAATTAATTTAATAATAAAATAATAGAATTTTTTTTTTGATTTTAAAAAATATATTAATTTAAATCCATTATCTATAAATAATAATAATAAAAAATTCTACACATTGCTCTTGAAACGTTTGGATGTTTGATTAAACATATTTAAGTGCTAAAAAAACACTATGTGGGAAAACCTAGTTATAAGTACAAATCACTGAAAAAAACATTCAAAAAGAAAATAATACTATCTGATAAAAAAAATTAATTTTTTTATTTTAATTTTAGTTTTCATTCGACACTGTGTTAATTAAATTATTTAAGCACGTATCTGAAGAAAAAAAGTTTTTTATACAAAACTAACCTATTAATTATTTTATGATAAAATTGATTTAAAATGTTCATAAGCCTTTATTTACATATTCACAGTATAAAATTCAAAAAGAAAATAATACATGTGATAAAAATATATTTCAGAATATTTCCTTTTTTTATGATATATTTTTCTTATATTCCACTGTTCTTCAATAAAGCAATCTTTAATAATAATAAAAAACTATCTGTTGTGTCCCGCGCCAAATGATTTAAGGGAGAATCCCCCTTTTTAATACGTGAGCGAAACACAAAACAGCCCTAACCATTCACGTCTTCCAAACCGAAAGCAAACGCAAAGTAACCTTGATCCAAATCATGGTTTTTATAATGGAATTATATGTGAAAAAAAGAAATATACATTAGGCAACATTTTAAAGTAAACTATAAGTTTTGTGAAAGAGTACAAAACTTTCGATACTGATAAATATTTTAAATGAATCTCAGAAATGCATTGAATGCATTTTATCATCTTAATCTGACAAAAAAAGTTATTTAATTTTGAAAATTATATCAAGAAAAATTGATGAAAAATTAACTTTCTTACTCGCACGTTTTTTTTTTACTCGCCAAAGTTACTGATTTCCCCCTGTTCAAGGCAGAATTTTTTAGTGTTACCCTTGAGTTAGATGCGGTCGACGGCGAAACAGGTCAAATGTCTTCGGCACAAAGCTAATTTTCAACGCCAATGTTTGGCTAAATGTAAAATTGCGTATTATTAATTATTTTAAAAATCATTACCTTCATTTTAAGGGCATAATTTTTAAGTTAATGCTCACAAACTTCACAAATTATTTGCAAAAATAACGTACTTTGAAATAAAAAATGTTCAAAAACTACTGTTTAAGTTATTTCTCAGAAAAAAAGCGGTTTACGAAAATCACAAAATGTTTTTTAAAATCCGTAATTTTAAAGCAATTTTTTCAATCTTCATATATGTTACGAATAATATTGTTTTAGACAAGGAAAAAATATTTCGTGCAATATTTTTAATAAATAACGAAGTTATTCAATGGCGAGTAAAAATTTTGATTAATTGTAAAAAAATCGCAGAAAAAAGTTTTGGTCATTTTATTTTTTAAATGATTGGATCTAAAAGAAAAAGGCTTGAAGTTAATTGGTGTAGAATATCGATTTAATAACACGAAAAGAAATTCATACGCAACGATTTAGAAATAATTTTCATAAAAACGCATAACTTTTAACACTATTTTAAAAAATTCGAAAAAAATAGAAAATATCGTTATTTTACAAAAACAATAATACCGCATCGTGGCGAAATAAATGATCTTTCCGATTCTGTAATTATTTTTTGACTGATTTCAATACCAAAAATTGTATTTCAATTTTAAAATGGTGGAAAACGTAAGATTACCGCTCGATCGAAAGGGAATGGAAGTTCCGTCAAGTAAACAACCGGCAGGAGTAAAACTAATAGGCGTTTTAAGGTTATAATTAACATCTTTTCAACTAATTACAATATCGGAATATAAATGGGCAATACGGCTTCCGCGGAAAATTCCCGATCTTTTGGTACCTTCCGCGACTTCCTGCATCGTACGGTTCGTGAGAAGATAGACACACATACATACATAGATAGATAGATAGATAGATAGATTGATAGAGATACGTTTGTTTACCTTCGGATTTTAATAGTGTAAGACTAGCTTTCATGGCCCGGCGTTGCACGGGCTGTTACCGCGGGTATAACTAAATCCTCGTGTTAATTTCCTCCTTTTATTCTAACGCCAACTCTTCGGTGTGGATTTGACGCGTACGATGGGAGTGTATGACCCATGAGTGCGTCTCATATGGCTTTGCTGCTTAACATTTTCCCTTCTCTTCACAAATTCTCGATCCTAGTACCACTGAAGACCCGCCGTGTAGGGACGCGATGCACGTAAAATCTGTCGAGACCTCAAACGTCCTCCCGTGGGGTGGTGTGGTAGTTAGGCGATGCGGGTGCCAGCTCAGGTGTCGTCCGCGTCACTTAACCATGGTTCAAAATTACTCGGACCGTCCCCAAAAGCCCTCGTGTAGCTGAACAGTGGGAAGTTAATATTCACTCAATCTTCACAAATTCAGCACTTCCAATATTATTTTTCGAAATTACTTTCATATATTTGTTTCTTTTCTCTCCGCTTAGCCCGGCGTAGCACGGGCTTTTACCGAGTGAATAACTTCATCCCCATGGAAATTTCGTGTTACTCTCAGGCTGATAGAACTTGAGTGTTTGTGTGTTTGTGTGTGTGCGTGCGCGCGATGTGAGTGATTTCTTTAACTATGTCATAAAAACTCCCTTTTTCGAAATTTGTTCTTGCGTTGGTGTGGTGTGGTAATTATTAAAGATGGGTGAAAGCTCAGGTGTCTACCTCGTCACTTGAGCATGGTTGAAAATTTCGATTTCCGTCACCAAAAACCCTCGAATAGGCAAACTGTGCGAATTTTAAAATCACCCACTCCCTTTCCAATTCTTTCGTTGCAATTTTTTATCTCCCGGAAACGAAATTGTAGCATTTTTAAAAATAGTTGTATTCTGAAAAAAAGACAGAAAGTATAAATTTTTCAAATTACGAAATTTCACTACTGTTTTAATTCTTGAAGTAAAATTGTGAGAATTTTTTGAAATATTCGACACGGGGGAAAAAGTTTCATACAATTACCTTTATAAAAGAAGAAATTATTAAATGATTGATTTAAGTATTTTGAGTGTTTTATTAAAATTTGTTCAAAAAAAGTTTTTGGCTTTTTTTTAAAATCACTGATTCTAAAAGTTTTAAAAATCATTTTTATTTAAAAGTTACAATGTTGATTCATTTTAGAAAAAAATCATAAAATATGGAACATACCGTTGTTTTGTAAAAAAATTTTTTTTTTAAATTCTTAAAAAAAAAAGATAATTTTCGGCATTTTATTTTTTTAATCACTGATTCTAAATATCAATGAACTTTTTAAAAATTATTTGTTTTAAATTGATCGATATTTAAAAAATACAAAACTATAACTTATTAATAATTTTACATTAAAATTGATTAAAAATGTTTATTTAATTGTGACATTCCGTTTGCTTAAATAATGGCAGCATTGAAAATTTAGGTGGGAAAAATAAACAGAAATGAAAGCTTCTTGTTAGGAATTGTTGAAAAAGATAGAAATTACTTTGAATGATTAAAAATCAGAAAAAACCCTTTTTGAAGGCAAAAAAAATACATATTTATGAAAAGTACATTAAAATAACAGAGGATCAAAAGCAATTAATAATAAAGAATATAAAATACGAACATAGCTTTTTTTTCTAAGGAATTTATGCCTATTTAACTGACTGTTTCCAAAAAAAAATTTCGAAATTAGCAAATATTTCGTTTTTATTATGGAATTATATGTCAAAGAAAGAAATATACATTAGGCATTATTTTAAAGTAAACTATAAGTTTTTTGAAAGAGAACAAAAATTTCGATACTGATAAATATTTTAAATGAATCTCAGAAATGCATTGAATGCATTTTATCATCTTAATCTGACATATATACTTATTTAATTTTGAAAATTATATAAAGGAAAATTGACGAAAAAATATCTTTTTCACTCGCCAAAGTTACTGATTTCCCCCTGTTTAAGGCAGAACTTTTTAGTGTAACCTTTGAGTTAGATGCGGTCGACGGTGAAACAGGTCAAAAGTCTTTGGCGCAAAACTAATTTTCGACGCCAATGTTTGGCTAAATGTAAAATCGCGTATTAATAATTATTTTAAAAATCATTACCTTCATTTTCAGGGCATAATTTTTAAGTAAATGCTCTCAAACTTCACAAACTATTTGCAAAAATAAAGTACTTTGAAATAAAAAATGTACAATAACTATTGTTTAATTTATTTCTCAGAAAAACAGCAGTTTACGAAAGTCACAAAATGTTTTTTAAAATCCGTAATTTTGAAGCAATTTTTTCAATCTTCGTAAATATTGCTTTACACAGGGAAAAAAGATATTGTGCAATTACCTTTATAAATGACGAAGTTATTCAATGTGTAGTAAAAATTGGGACTACTTTTTAAAAATTCTTTAAAAAAAAAGGTTTTTGGAATTTTTTTTTTAAATGAATGTATCAAAAAGATAAAGCCTTGAAATTAATTAGTATAGAATATTGATTTAATAACACGTAAAGTAATTCATACGCAACAATTTAGAAATACTTTTCATAAAAACGCATCAGTTTCAACCATTTTTTATAAAATTCGTAGAAAACAGAAAATATCATTATTTTGCAAAACAATTATACCGTGTCGTGGCGAAATAAATGATCTTTCCGATTCTGTAATTATTTTTTGTCTAATTTTTACACCGAAAATTAGATGACAATTTTAATATGGTGGAAAACGTAAGATTACCGCTCGGCCGAAACGGAAGGGAAGTTCCGCCAAGTAAACAACTGGCAGGTGTAAAACAATTAGGCGTTTTAAGGTTTTTAATTAATATCTTTTTAACTAATTACAATATCGGAATATAAATGGGCAATACGACTTTCCCGGAAAATTCCCGATCTTTTGGTACCTTCCGCGACTTTCTGCGTCGTACGGTTCGTGAGAAGATAGACTCACATACATACATAGATAGATACGTTTGTTTACCTTCGAATTTTAATAGTGTAGATGATTACTACCAAGATAGTCTGAAACCAAATAGAAATTGTTCTTGCTGATTTTGAGCATTATATATGTGGAATCCGTGGTCGTGGAGTCGTCATCAGATTGAATCTCTCAAAGATAGAAAAACAGGCAGTCTTCGCGCGCAGACACAGCTGATCCAAACCGAAACCAAAACTTTCGGAGAGAGAGAGATGAGCGAGTGAGCGGTCTCGACGAGGAGGTCAGAGTACCAACGCTGCTAAGAAAGACAACAACCAGGTTCTGGCCGAGAAGGGACCAGATGCTCTATACTAGAAGTGGTGTGACGCGAAGATCGCCCATGCTTCACCTGAACTACGTGTGTTACCATTGTGAACTGAGAACCATTGTACATGATAAGAGAGAAAGAGACTGAGGTTTTCGCGAGCAGGCGTTCCCGTCGTCGATACATCATGGAACTCTATTTGTTAGATATTAGATACTTTTCTTTAATTAATAATTGTTAAGTTTTAAATAAATGATAAGAAAGACAAACGCTTTAGCCCCTTGTTGTCTCCCACAAATTATGGGGGCTCGGCCAGGATAGGTATTGAAAAAGTTTAGAACGAGTGAACAAAAGAAGCGTCCGTGGAGGAGACGCGGCGCCATTTTTTAGAAGCTTTGCTCAACCTGTGCAGAGGTTGAATTTCATCCGAAACGAGGGTGAATATTCCTGCGAGTGAATTAACACCTGCGAAGAGGTGTCATTTTAACTTTTTTTTCCGTCTAACGATATAACCTGCGAAGAGTTTGTGTTCATCTGTGTAGAGGTGAATCAGTGTTTTTCATCAATTATTGGATTATTGGATACATCGTTCGTGCGAACAACAAGGGGGCTAGAAAAAAAAGGTAGGATCTTTCCATATTTTTTCTAAAATGTATAAAAACGCTCTTAAATAGGATCTCATAAGAGTTGTAGAGGAGCTAGATGGTACTGTGGAGAGAACGGACACCGTAGCTAAGCTAAAGACTAAAATTGAGAAGAGTAGTACATTTGAAAGTGATGCAGATTTCGTTAAAACTTTAATTAAAAACTATGTAGATGAGAGGGTATCGTGAAACGAAAGACGGGCAACTTTAGAAAATCAGAAAATTGAGCTCGCAAAACTACAGTTATCACAGTTAGAAAAAGAAGTCGAACTTCAGAAGACTAAAAATAAAGCATTAAGTTTAAATCCTGCAGCTAAAACCGAAGAGAAACAGTTCGAAACAGACATAGAAAATATGATCAAAAGCATTAAAACTTTATCTCTTCCTGTTCCCACCAGATCTGAAAACTTTAATCTGTTCTTCCAATCATTAGAACGCGCATTTTTAACCAAGAAAATTAATGACGAATATAAATCTGAAATTTTAATAAATCTTCTGGGCGAAAGAGCTCATAATGTCTTATTGTATATTAAAAAGGAAGAATTAAATGACTATGATAAACTCAAATCAAGTACTCAGAGAATTCCAAGTAACCCCTCGCGAAAGTTTAAACACATTTAAAAATGCTGTAAAATCATCAGGCGAGACATACATCCAATTTGCTGCAAGATTGACGGCAAACTTCCAATATTATTGTTCGTAAAGAAAAGTTAATTCCTTTGAATCTCTATGTGATCTCTTAATTTCTGATAAATTATTTGAAACTTTAAATAAGGAAACCGCAACTCATATTGGCATTCGAGAAGCAGAAGATTAGTTTAGGCCTATTGATTTAGCTAAAGAGGGCGATATTTATATTTCATCTAGAAGCGGATCGCGTAAGGAAATTCCTATTGCTTGTGGATATGCCGAAGACCCCTTTAAAAATAGAGCACGAAACTATAAACCAAAGAGTAGAGATAACTATCCCCAAAATCTTGAAAGACAAAATAAAAATTGCTACATATGCGGTGATTCATCTCATTAAGCAAGAGATTGTCAGAAGCGTTTTAAGCCTAAAAAATCTAACAGCCACATCTATAATAGTAAAAACGCGAATAGTTTGAAAGTTAAGAGTGAAAAACTATAAAAAAGCGATGAGTTCGTGCAACAGCTCCAATACGTAAACATTTTTGTAGAAAACCAGCCCGTAACAGCTTTGATTGATTCAGGTTGCCAGATCCCAGTTTTAAATTCCTCGCTAATTAGTTCGAACAAACCCTCCGAAGGGAATATAACATTAACCACATATTTTTTGGCGAAACGCGAATCGTAGAGGTTGCATCAATAAACATTTCTCTTAATCAGCACTCTCCCAGTTTAAGTGTTCGAACGGCAATATCACCGACCTTGACCGAAGAATTTATTATACATCCCAGTATATATACTGAAATAAAGAAAATAAGCCACGCGAAGAGTAATGTTTTGAATGAAAGAGAATCCTCTTTAGACGTTTATTCTATTTTTTCTGTAGCAAATGTGATTGAAAATTCTAGTTATGATTTGTCACATATTAAAAACTTTAATATTAGAAATGATTTGATTTCTCTGATTAAGGATTATAAACCTAATAAAGTTAAGAGTACTAAGTTAAAAATGAGTATTATATTGAAAGATGATATTCCTGTGTTGCAGAGAGCCAGACGTTTATCTTATTCTGAGAAATTACAGGTAAACGATCAAATTGATGAGTGGTTACAACAGGGCATCATAAGGGAAAGTTGTTCTGATTATTGTTCACCTATAGTATTGTGTAAGAAAAAGGATGGTAATTTAAGAATCTGCATTGATTATCGCAAAATTAATTCTAAAACTGACAAAGATCGGTATCCTTTACCCTTAATAGAAGAAGTTCTAGATCAGTTGCAGTCGGGAAATTTCTTCTCAACTATTGACTTAAAAAACGGATTCTTTCACGTTGAAATGGAAGAAAGCAGTAAAAAATTTACTTCATTCGTCACACATAATGGGCAATATGAATTTAATAAAGTTCCATTTGGTCTTTGTAATAGTCCGAGTGTTTTTCAAAGATTTATCAATCACGTTTTCCGTGACCTTCTTAAAGAGGGAGTTGTCATAATCTACATGGATGGTATTATTATCCCTTCTTCGGATGAACTTGACGGGTTAAACCGTTTAACCAGGGTGTTAAAAACTGCATCTGAATATAGATTAGAATTAAATTTTAAAAAAACGTAATTTCCTCAAGTCAAAGATTGAATTCTTGGGACACATAATTGAAAAGGGTACAATTAAACCTTCTTTGGACAAAATCAAAGCAGTTCAGAATTTTCCAGAACCTAAAAACGTGAAACAGGTTCAAAGCTTCCTTGGACTGTCAGGTTACTTTCGGAAGTTTATCCAAAATTATTCCATAATAGCCAAACCTCTTAGTGATTTACTACGAGATAATGCTGTGTTTCATTTCAGACCGGAACAGCAATTAGCATTTCAAACTTTACGACAAAAACTTTCTGAAAATCCGGTGCTTCATATTGTCAAACAAGGGGTGCAAAACTTGAATTGCATACTGATGCCAGTAAATTTGGTTATGGTGCGATTCTGTTACAACAATCAGACGATAGTAAATTTCACCCAGTACACTATTTTAGCAAGAAAACCACTCCCCAAGAGGAAAAATATTCAAGTTATGAACTTGAAGTTTTGGCTATAATCAAATGTCTTAAGATATTTAGGAACTATCTCGTTGGCAACAAATTTAAAATTGTAACTGATTGTTCGGCATTCCAAAAAACTATGAGTAAAAAACAATTAACTCCTAAAATTGCTAGATGGGCCTTATTTTTAGAAGACTTCAATTATGAAATTATTCATCGTTCAGGCAAACAAATGGGACATGTAGATTGTTTAAGCCGTTATCCTGTAATGACCATAACATATGATGAAATAACCAATAAACTTGCAAATTGTCAGCGAAATGATGAGTACATTAATTCATTAAAAACCCTTTTAAAAAATAAACAAATTAATGATTTTGTTGCTAAAAATGATGTCCTATATAAAATTGAAAATGATAATGATGTTTTAGTAGTACCTCAACAGATGCAAGCAGAAATTGTTAAAAATATTCATTCTAAAGGACATCTAGGTATCAATAAAACAGAAAGCATAGTAAAACAAAGTTTTTTTATTTTCCTAATGTTAGAAAATGTGTTGAAAATGTTATTAATAATTGTATTGAATGCATTCTTGTAAACAAAAAACGAGGGAAAGGTGAAGGGTTGTTAAATCCTATTCCTAAGGAAAATATCCCTCTTAGTACTTACCATATTGACTTTTTAGGTCCTTTGCCATCTACAAATAAAAACTATAACCACATTCTTTCAATAATAGATGCATTCACTAAATTCGTATGGTTATATCCCGTAAAGTCCACTTCTTCCCGTGATGCTCTAGAGAAATTTAAACAACAAGAGATTACATTTGGTAATCCTCACCGTATCATAACAGATAAAGGCACTGCATTTACTTCAAAAGAATTTCGAGAATACTGTGAGAATGAGAACATCCAACATCTAAGCATAACAACTGGAATACCCCGAGGGAATGGACAGATTGAACGGATTCATAGTTCTCTGATCCCAATTTTGTACAAGCTGTCCATTGATGACGCATCGAAATGGTACAAGTTTGTTCCAGCCGTACAGAGAACACTCAATTCAACAATTTCAAGAAGCACTCAGATGTCACCGTTTCAACTTTTAACCGGAGTAAAGATGAGGACCAAACAAGATCTTGAAATTCTAAAACTATTGGAAGAGGAAATCGTGGAGATATTCACCGAAAATCGTGAAAAAATTCGAGAGGAAGCCAAGCGAAACATTCTAAAGATGCAAGAGGAAAACTGTCGAAATTTTAATAAGAAACGGAAAAAGGCGTACCAGTATGAGATCGGAGATATCGTCGCCATCCAACGGATACAGTTTGGAACTGGCTTGAAGCTGAGGCCTAAGTTCTTTGGTCCCTATGAAGTCGTAAAAGTAAAACCTAAGGATCGATATGATGTCAGAAAGATTGGACTGCATGAAGGACCCAATACTACATCCACAGCAGCAGACCACATGAAGATGTGGGGAGAAACTGTCTAATTCAACAAAATTATGCTATGTTAAATCTTTGTGTATTTGTTGTATAGTCCTTGTCTGTTCCGTGTTTTTTTTGTATGTTACAGATTCTCCTCTGGTCTCCATGAAAAGAATCAAGTACCGCTGCGGACAGCGTACGGTCAGGATGGCCGTTGTGGAATCCGTGGTCGTGGAGTCGTCATCAGATTGAATCTCTCAAAGATAGAAAAGCAGGCTGTCTTCGCGCGCAGACGCAGCTGATCCAAACCGAAACCAAAACTTTCGGAGAGAGAGATGAGCGAGCGAGCGGTCTCGACAAGGAGGTCAGAGAACCAACGCTGCTAAGAAAGACAACAACCAGGTTCTGGCCGAGAAGGGACCAGATACTCTATACTAGAAGTGGTGTGACGCGAAGATCGCCCATGCTTCACCTGAACTACGTGTGTTACCATTGTGAACTGAGAACCATTGTACATGATAAGAGAGAAAGAGACTGAGGTTTTCGCGAGCAGGCGTTCCCGTCGTCGATACATCATGGAACTCTATTTGTTAGAAATTAGATACTTTTCTTTAATTAATAATTGTTAAGTTTTAAATAAATGGTAAGAAAGACAAAAGCTTTAGCCCCTTGTTGTCTCCCACATATATATTATCAACCTTTCCATTAAATTAAATAAAATTCGTTCCAATTTTAATTCTCCTGTTTGAAAAGTACTTCGAAATTTGAAATTATATTAAACGCAAACTATACCGTTCGTTTATATATGAAATATTATTATATAAGTGAATATATTATTGATCGAAAATTAAAAGCCCTATTCACAAAGATTAAAACACACACTTCATAATCCTCTCTTTAGCTATAAATGTAAATATTCTGTATAAATCGCGTGAAAGCCTGTATGAATTTGAACTATATATTTCATGAATATATTCTTTTATATTTTAGGCACCATTTTAAATGCGATACACAACTTTGAAAACTTTGCATACTCAAGCATTGTATATAGTATTCCTCTAAACCAGGGTTTCTTATCCTGGGATCCTTCATTCTTATGGGAACCAGAAAAAAAATTTCTTGGAATGCAAGGCGAAAAAAAAATTAGTGACATAAATTTATATCAAAATTGCCTTTTCTTAAGATGTGAAAACCGTAATATTTCTACAAAACTCATACTCTATAGGAATGCGAAATTGTAATATTCGTAGGGAAACCTATCTGGTAGAAAGGTTACAAATACCTGCTCAAAACTAACTGATAATTGAAAAGATATTATATTCATTAATAAAACGTTTTATTTGAATCATTTATAAGTAATGGAGTATTTTGTAACGTATATATTTGATTTTATGTAGTTTAAAAGAATTATAAAGCATAAAATATGTTTAAAAATTAATTTTAAAAATTTTAAGAAAATGCGTTTGAAAACATTTTTTTAATGAATCTTTTCATTTCATTTTCTTCAATTATTTTTATTTGAATAATTTGTGATAATATTTTAATCCATTTTAGTCTCTATCACTTTTTAGATAGCTGATTTTAAAGCTTACGAAGAACTTATTCAGATTCGTGTCTTAGAAAAACATATTTTTTACATATATCGTTTTAAGGGTTTTTAATCTATTTGATTTTTTTTTTACAGCTGTTTGTGAAACAATGGTTTATCTTCTTTCCCTCCTGCCTAGTCTTCTTACATCGGAATTAATTTTTTAAGTTTTATAAACCACCTTTAAGAACATGATATATCGAAAACAAAGTCTTTAAAGACTGATTGCTATTTAAATATATTTTTATTTGATAAATTTCAACCTGTCTGAAAATATATTATAAAAATATTATTGACCATATTTTTAATGAAATATTCCAAGAAGCATTTTTAAAATTATGACACATGTTGAATTCATTTAGAGACTTTAGTTTGTTTCTTTCAGCTGCTGCTCTTTTAAGGTTGTTTGCAATGACTGTGTCAATACGCAGAATATGTGATAAAGATTTATGTGGGATTACTACTAAAAATTGTAAATATGACCGTAAGTATATTAATTACTTTTCACCATTTATCTTAAAGCATTTTAATGAAATTTTGAAACATGTTCTCCAAATTTTTTTCTTTCTTGAAAAACATATTTTTTCTAAGGAAGTCATTATTCTGCTTCCATTGAGACCTGGCTGATAGAGTATTGGATTCTTAATCTAAGTTAATTACATTCGGACTTGTAATTACAAACTGATAAGCAGTGACCGATATACAATGTTCGACATAAGTGAAGGTCCACTTTGCATTTTCTCAAAAATTGGGGAAGGAAACTCTACAGTTCATTATTTTTATTAAAACAGATATTATTTAAGTAATATTTATGGAATATAAATATAAATACAAAACTTTTAGCTCAAATCAATAAACTGGCTAAAATACACAAAATTTTTCAAGTGATTAAAAGAAGGAGAAAAATGAAAGCACAGTGTTGAGCCTTATGCCTAATAAGGTACACCACTCAAAAAAATTAGGAGAGCTAATGAATTTAACGAAATTATGCAAATATTTCTTCTGATAACGTAAGACTAAACATCACCTAGTCTAAAATGAAGCAGGAAACAGAAAAAGAAAACTTCATATTTAAATCAAAGTACGTAGGGTCAAAAATTAGAAAAAGGAAATAAGTGCAGAAATCATGATTTCAATAGAAGCTGTTGTCTTTCATTGTTTCAGTGGTGAAATTGAACTTTTCGACTGTTACTTTGAGAAAAAAGGACTGGAAAATGTAACAATAACGTGATCTACTGCTGTTGAGTGCCTCGCCACTTGTAAGAAGCTGTGAACGCTTCCCAAATGTGGGGAGGTGAAATATGATCAGCGATTGGGGTGCCCCCGCTAAGACGCGAGGAGTGAGAGTGCAATGACCGAGGAGTTGGCCATGGGCCTTCCAAATAAAGAGACATATATACAAGGCAGTCCACTGTGTTTTTAATTTTGAGTATATGAGTATTTTAATTTTACCCCTGAGCTATCGATGGGCCAAAACATGGTCCTAGCTGCGCCGGAGACATCGGCAAAATTTGTGTTCGTCATTACTATTATTAATAATAGTCTTTAGAGTGATGAGAATTTGAGTAATGGTGGTCTCTTGTGAAAGCAGTCCTGGCAATGAGGTGAGCTCAAAATTGTCCCTTTGAGATTTGTGTTCTTTATTTCATAATGAGTTTTGAGTAATTATTCATTTTGAGTTTTGAGTAGTTATTCATTTTGAGTAATTATTCGTTTTGAGTAATTATTTCATTTTGAGTAATTATTTCATTTTGAGTTTTGAGTAATTATTTCATTTTGAGTTGTGAGTAAATACTTCGTTTTGAGTTTTGTGTAATTAATTAGTTTTGAGTAATTAATTCATTTTGAGTTTGTGTGATTAATTCGTTGTGAGTAATTAATTCATTTTGAGTTGTGAGTAATTAATTATTTTTGACTTGTGGAATTAATTAATTTTGAGTTTTGAGTAATTAATCCATTTTGAGTTTGTGTGATTAATTCGTTTGAGTTTTGAGTAATTAATTCCTTTTGAGTTTTGTGTGATTAATTAGTTTTGAGTAATTATTTCATTTTGAGTTTTGTGTGATTAATTCGTTTTGAGTAATTAATTCGTTTGAGTTGTGTAATTAATGAGTTTTGAGTAATTATTCGTTTTGAGTAATTATTTCATTTTGAGTAATTATTTCATTTTGAGTTTTGGTGTGATTAATTCATTTTGAGTAATTAATTCATTTTGAGTTGTGAGTAATTACTTCGTTTTGAGTTGTGAGTAATTACTTCGTTTTGAGTAATTAATTAGTTTTGAGTAATTAATTCCTTTTGAGTTTTGTGTGATTAATTCGTTTTGAGTAATTAATTCATTTTGAGTTGTGTGTAATTAATTCGTTGTGAGTAATTAATTAGTTTTGAGTAATTAATTCATCTTGAGTTTTGTGTAATTAATGAGTTTTGAGTATTTATTCGTTTTGAGTTGTGGAATTAATTTTGAGTTTTGAGTAATTAATTCATTTTGAGTTGTGTGTAATTAATTCGTTGTAAGTAATTAATTCGTTTGAATTGTGAATAATTAATTAGTTTTGAGTAATTAATTCATTTTGAGTTTTGTGTGATTAATTCGTTTTGAGTAATTAATTCGTTTTGAGCAGTTAAGTTCTTTGAGTATTGTGATTAGGTGTTCTATGAGTATATTGTGTGAGTAGTTAAATTCTTTGAGTATTGTGAATTGAGTATTGTGAACAGTTAAGTTCTTTGAGTATTGTGATTAATTAAGTTCTTTTGAGTATTGTGATTAGTTAAGTTCTATGAGTATTGTGATTAGGTGTTCCTTGAGTATTGTGTGAACAGTTAATTATTTGAGTATTGTGGGTGTAGTTAAATTCTTTGAGTATTGTGTGAATATTTAGTTCTTTGAAATTGTGCGAACAGTTAAGTTCTTTGAGAATTGTGATTAATTAAGTTCTTTTGAGTATTGTGATTAGTTAAGTTCTTTTGAGTATTGTGATTAGTTAAGTTCTTTGAGTATTGTGATTAGTTAAGTTCTTTGAAAATTGCGATTAGTGAAGTTCTTTGAGTAGTGTGAATACTTAATTCATGAGTATTGTGAATTGTTAAATTTTTGAGTATTGTGAGAGTTGTTAAGTTCTTTGAGTATTGTGTGAATATTTAGTTTTTTTGGGTCTTGTGTGAACAGTTAATTATTTGAATATTGTGTGAATAGTTAATTCTTTGAGAATTGTGGGAATATTTACTTCTATGAGTATTGAGTAAGTATTTTGAGTGTAGAATAATTAAGTCCTCAAGTTGTAGTTATTTGCGTATCGGTGAGTTTAAAGTTGCTTGAGTTTTAATATTATTTTCTTGAGTAAGTGAATAGAATTGTAGTTCAAAATGTCAATCGTCTCAAAATTAAAGAAAAATGAGCTAAAGCTTGTTGCTGAAAAAATAGGTTTGACTATACCAGGGGATGCAAAAATGATTGATTTAAAGCGGTTAATTGAGGAGAGCGATGTGTTTAAAGAAGATTACGAATTCGTGAAATCCGTGATAGAACAAGTGTTAGAAGAAGTTAAAACCCAAAAATCCCAGCTGAACGGTGAAATAGAATTAGAACGCCTTAAATTAGAGAAAGTTAAAGCGGAATTAGAACTAGCACGATTCAGAACTAATGCAAATAATAGCGAGACCTCTCTCAACGGAGGTGAAACTGAGGCGTCTATTGATTTTGACACTCTTAAAGAACCGATTGTATCTGATAAAATGTTTCAAACCATAGATAGAGAAACAGCAGCACATATTAATATTAGACAATCCGGAGATTGGTTTAGATCGCTACAATTGGGTAAAGAGTGTGATTTATATTTTACTTCGAGTGGTAAGCCCATAAATGAGACGAGAAAAGATCACAAATATAACAAACCTAAAACCTTTAAAACCGCTCCCAAAGTATTTTTTAATGAAGAGAAAAATAAAAATTGTGATTTGTGTTTTAGAAATGACCATAACCCGTTACATGCTTGCCCTCAGTTTAAGAGACTTTCTCGGTTCAAGAGCGCGTTAACGTAGTGAAAAATAAAAACGCGTGTTTTAAATGCTTATTCCTCAACTGCAGTGTTAAAAAATGTTCGTTTCGAAATTGTTTTTGCGGCAAAGCGCATAACAAACTAATATATTTCCCGAGGGAACTAAAGAGTGTTTCGTCAAATGGGGTGAAGAGAAGCTTGCCAGACGCCCCCGAAGTCGTAAATAAGTCGCTGTCAAAGGGGGACGGGGAATGCAGCTGGTTATTTCCTCCTCAGGATGAGTGCCAAAATTTCGTTTCGACTAACATAGTTGAAAACAAAAAGAACGTTATCTTATCCACGGTACTATGTTTATTAAAGGATAAGTATTCGCGTGTGCAGATCCCAGAGTCAGTTAAACTTACGGATCCAAATTTTAAAATTCCAGGAAAAATAGACATCTTGTTAAGTGCCGAGTATTTTTATCATATAATAAAACCAGGTAAAATAAATGTAAAAAATTCGAACCTGATTTTACAGAATTCAGTCTTTGGTTTCATAGTTGGAGGTAATGTATAGGATGAGTTAAATTCATATTCTTGTAACTTAATATGGGGGTCCGAAGAGTTAAATTCGAGAAAATTCAGGGAAATTAAGGAGATAAATAATGAATTACCTAAAAATTTAGAGAATTCTATTTGTGAGGAGCATTATATCCGGACGCATAAGAGACATGAGTCGGGGAGATATATTGTTTCTGTGATCGTTAAAGAGCATTGGTTGTGTAGGGAACTTGAGGGACATTGCTCTAAAGATACTCGAATCGCTATGGACTCGTTTTCCTAGAGACCAGAAGTTTAAAAAATTGTATTGTGATTTTTTGAAGGAATTAGGCCCCATGACTAAGATAAAAGTCAAGCTTATTGCGAGTAAATCTCGTGTGTCACCAATTAAACAGGTAACCATACCTCGCTTAGAATTATGTGGTACTGTGCTACTCGCCAAATTGATGCCTAAAGTGCAATGTGCATTAAAAATGGATATTACCTCAGTCTTTTTTTTGGACCGATTCCACAATAGTGCTATCGTGGATGAAAAACGAGCCCCGAAACTTAAAAACGTTTGTAGCAAATCGAATGGTAAATATCCAAGAGTTAAAAGAGTTGAACAAATGGCATCATGTTCATTTGGAACAAAATACTGCTGACATCATATCAAGAGGACTTGATCCAGAGAAAATTCAACAAAGTGATTTGTGGTGGTTTGGGCCAGCTTTTCTAGAAGTGCCTGCAGTGAACTTTCCTAGATACGTCGATGAGATCCATAATTGTGAACCTTACCAACGAGAGCTGAAGGATAATCAAATGGAGTCAATGTGTTTCTTAGTGCAAAATAACGAAATTTTTCCCATCATTGATAGGTGTTCTTCGTTTCTGAAACTGCAAGGAGTCCTTGCATGGTGTGTGCGTTTCAAGGAGAAAAATCCATTACAGATAACCACTGGCAATTTAACTGTAGCTGAATTGTCTACAGCTTTACTTTGCTTAGTAAGAAAGGTACAATCTGTGTATTTTACAACGGAAATTTGGTGTATTGAAAGAGGACAACAATTACCAGATTCCATCAACTTATTAACTTTGTCCCCATTTTTAGACGAGAGGAAAATACTCTGTGTGGGTGGAAGATTGAGACATTCCAATCTACCTGCCGAACAGAAAGATCCTATGCTAATCCCTAACAATCACCTTATTTGTGACTTAATTGTTAAACATTATCGTGTTTCTTATTTGCATACAGGTACTGAGGCTACTTTGGCAAACATAAGAACCAAATTTTGGATTGTGAATGTGTGGCAGATCCAAAGTCAAACGTGTAATTAAGCAATGCATTAAATGTCTTAAGGTAAGTGCAAAAGGTAAAAACCAAATGATGGCAGATTTACCTAGTGCCAGAGTAAGCATTGCGAGAGTATTTAATAAAGTAGGACTGGATTTTTGTGGTCCTTTCCTTATAAAATTAATTCCAGGTAGAGCAAAAAAAGTGTATAAATGTTATATTTGCATTTTTGTGTGTTTTGTTGTTGGAGCCATTCATTTAGAAATTGTAACTTAAGTATTGAAGCAGTTTTGGTTAAAGGTGAAGATAATTCAAAATTACTGAATTGGAATCTTGCCAAAATAGTAGAGGTTCATCCAGGTACAGATGACATAACTAGAGTAGTAACATTAAAAACAGGTAAAGGTGTATATAAACGACCTGTTACTAAAATTGTTAAATTACCTTTTAATTGTAATGGAATTATTTGATATTGTTCTGTGTGTGTAGCAATGTATTGTATTTCCATAGTGTGCAGTGTTTTTTTTGTTTATTGTAAAATGTATCATGTATTTGTAATTGCTTGATTGTATGTTGAAAATTTTTTTAATTTGTCAAGGCGGGCAGTATGTTGAGTGCCTCGCCACTTGTAAGAAGCTGTGAACGCTTCCCAAATGTGGTGAGGTGAAACATGATCAGCGATTGGGGTGCCCCCGCTAAGACGCGAGGAGTGAGAGTGCAATGACCGAGGAGTTGGCCATGGGCCTTCCAAATAAAGAGACATATATAGAAGGCAGTCCACTGTGTTTTTAATTTTGAGTATGAGTATTTTAATTTTACCCCTGAGCTATCGATGGGCCAAAACAACTGCAATCTGTGGCTTATCGGGAGACTGGAATCCGGGGAAATAGAAAGAAATGTAGTGGACGCTGTTGGAGTTGCAAGGTTGTTCACATACTACCGCAGCAAATAACGACAGATATGTCTCGTTAACAATTCATCGAGACAGAACAGCCAATGTGACTCAGATTGAAAGACAGTTTCTTTTGGCAACAGGACGAAAGGTCTCAAGTCAAACGATCCGAAATGGGTTTCATGCGGGTAGGCTGTATGCATATAGGCCAATGGTGTGTATTCGTTGACAGCAAGATACCGTGCAGCCGTCGCAAAGAAAGTGGGCTGCTGAACATTAAGACTGGATGCAAAATGATTGGAGTCAAGTGCTTTTTACGGATGAGTCCAGATTCAGTTTAGAGTGTGACGGTAGGAGGTCTTTGGTGTGGCTAGAAAGGGGCACTAGAAATAACCCAAAATTCGTTCAGGAAAGATCACATTTCAGACTAGGTGGTTTGACGGATGGACTGGTATCAGCATAGGCGAACGAATTGGCCTGCATATCACATACAATGGCAATGTATGTAAACGAGATCCTAAGACCTCATGTCATACCTTGCGCTGCAGCCATTGGTGATTCCTTTCTTTTAACACAGAATAATGCCATAAATCATACTGCTAGTCTTGTGGAGAACTTTCTTGAAGTTAAAGCAATACAGTTGTGACGGATCTACATGGACTTTCACTAATCTCTTCTCTTTCCCTTTCAATCAAAATATTTATTTCAACCAACCTTCGTCGGGAAACCAAACGTGATTTATGTAAATGAAAAATGTTATATAAATTCGGTTTTCACGAATTGAAGAGAGCTATGTAAGAGAAAGTGAGAAGTCAAGTGAGGTGATTTAAAGTAAAGTGAAGAGAGCGAACGGTCGACACGTAGTTGTTGACGAGTTAAGCGAGGGATACGTTTGATGTACGCAAAGAGGAGTGGATAGCGAAGATTAAAAAGAATTGTAATTAAATATATTACGGAACGTGGAGTCATCCAACGATTGCTAGTGCCTGAAGTTCGTCACGAAGGAGCCGCAGCAGTAAAATATAAGCTGTCCTAGATTCAGTTGAAATTCTGTATTATTATCCACGTGTAGTTGTATCTCACCTTCGCACTCTGCCTTAGTTTATATATCTTAATTAGAATTGTGTGGTATCTGTTCACAATATCTGATAAGAATCAATAAATCAGTTTGAATTGGAATAATGTCTTTAGATCATTTAAGTCCACCCACACATCTAGCCGGGTTTTCAGATAGACAGGAAGGTATTAATGTAAGGGGTGGCTACAGGTCACCACACAGTGGAATGGAATATATGGAATGGCTAGCATATTATCTTATCTAGCATATTATCTTGACGCATTCAACGAGATCACAGCCTTCGCGAACTGTCCGGTACATGGAGAATGCATTTCTTGAAGAGTGGAACAATATCCCCCAATGTTTCACTGAAAACTTCATCGCACCCATGCTATACAAGTTTGCGGCAGTCTTAGTAGTTCGAGGGGACCACACACCCTATTAAACATCCTGTATCAATTCTAAACAATCAGTTTTTGTCATTTACATGAAACCAAATTGTTGCCCTGAAGCATAATTTCATGTTATTTATACCATTCCAAAGAATTAAAGTTTCCGTACAATTGTTTTGTGCTTCTCCTTTTATGTGTATTGGGTTTTGTTACACTTGTACTCTTCATTTTATGCCCCTACATGGCTATCGTGCAAAAATTTCTTCCCTTTTTGCTTGCTCCCCTAATTTTTTTGAGTAGTGTATATTGCGTCACTCTATACGTATCGACCAGAGTGATTAATAACAGGTAATATTTTGATCTATTTGGAGTAGTGCTAAGAGCTTGACTAATTTTACTTAGTTCATAGAGATTTTGAAATGGGTAATAAAAACGTGGAGACTGTGACTGAAAAAAAATAACCAGCTTTATTTTATATAGTCAGAAAAAACCACTGAAGGAAATTTGTGAAACAATGAATATATTTATCGATACACTATAAGAGGTATGATAAAATTAAATTTTCAAAGATCTAGTTGTGGGACAAATGCAGTGGCGTACGCTGATTACTTTTATGGGAATGATTATATTTTTTTAAGAAACGTAAATAAGAGAAAGTACCAGATATAATCCTTATGACAAAAATTAAAAATCTCTTGGCTTTTATAGGACAGGAGAGATTAAGACCCCCTCCCTTGTATACGTCCCTGAATAAATGCTCGAAGATGCAGCTATCCAAAAGCACTAACTCGTATAGAACAGATAAAGTGTGTCATAATGCTGTTAAAATAAATCTAAAAATTTCTTCAAGTTCTAACACTCAAAGAAAGCTTTAACAAAGTAATTCATCCAAAAAATATCCTCATAACTCTTCATTGGGAAGTTAAAAAAAACCATAGTAGCCGTAAGAAAACCATAAATCAGTAAAATTAATCGATAGAAAAGGCTTACCTTTGCAAAAGAGCATTTGAATAAAGATAGTGAGTTTTGTTCGAATAAACTATTTCCGGATGGAAGTAAATTCACTTTTATTTGTTGCAGTAGTAAGAATTTCATCTGGAGACAACTGAAAAATCTAAGCAACGAGAGAAGAACGTTCAAGATGAGGCAAATGTTATGTGAGTGAGTGATTTGGGGGTTTATTGGCGCAAGAGCCGATTTCGGCTATACTGCGCCAAACATTTGTTTTAATATCTGTGGTCTAGACGGGAAGAAAAAGAAAGAAAGAATGAATTGAATAACAAGAAAAAGGGTCGAAAATAGAGAAGGATCACTAGGGTACCCCGGGTTCGTGAAGCCCGTGTTTACCAAAGATAGTAAACCCCGTGGGAAAAGGAAAAGATCACTAGGGCACCTCGGGATTGTGACACCCGTACTCACCTAAAGAAGGTGAGCCCCCTGAGGGGTGCAAATGTTATGTCAGTAGCAGGTGTCGGTAAGCTTGAGTTCATTGATAACACAATGGATGCCATGATGACTTGAATGTAATTAAAAATAATCTTCAACAAAATGCCTGTAAGCTTTATCCATGCAACAACTTTTCCTTTCAGCAGTACAATCATCCGAAAAATACGACGCGCATTGTTCGTTTGTGGTTGCACATTCTTAAACAACCAGCTCACTCTCCTGACTTTAATCTTATCACACATATATAAAGAAATAACTTAACAAAAGAGTAAGTATTGAAAGTGGATCATTCGAAACGAAAGAGTTCTCCTAGAAAAATGAGACAAAATATCTTCTGAACCCTTTGTCTACCATTATGATTTACAACAATTTTTTATACAATATATTTTTTTTAATCACTACATTGAAAATTAAGGGATTTACATAAATAAAACACTCAACTTTAGGAATTTTAATCCTTTAGTGTTAATTTATTAAATTGGTACTTTAAATTACCGTCAGTCCACAAAGGTCTAAAATATTCTCATAATACGAAAAGACCGAATGACTTTTTTTAAAGCAGTTTTAACTCTTAAAAATGCTAAATAACTAGAGAACATTAATATTTTATAGCACAAAATGTTTATTTTTAAGATTTTTAAATTTTTTAAATTTTTTTACTTTTTTTACACATGTAAAAACAGCTTTTACACATAAACTTAATTTGATGATATTCAAAGAAATAGTTGTTCTTTTTATTAATACACAAAAACTCATTACATGTTGTGCATTTTGAATGAGGTTTCGATTGAATGTTTTTTAAAGCACTGCATCCTGGAGTAGGAAATGCTGTATTTTCTTAACATCAACTGCTGCACCTTGAGTCTTGTTCAGTCTCTTGATCGTCATTTTACATCTTGCGGTATCCGAACGCGTTGAAAATGACCAAATTCTGTCAAGACAGATATTTTGGTTTTTTAATTTATTGAATAGAGCTATCTTTTGTCTTGACGAAACATACTTTGTTTTGTTTCTACACCACATAGAGGCCAAGTTACAATCAATTTTATAAATTTGCTTTAAAATTTTATGTTTCTTTGAAATGTTTAAATCAAACCACTAAAAATATATTCCCCATAACGTGGCTTTTTACACACATCGCTTAATTACTTTAGAATAAACCCCAAAGAAAAAATTTCGTTTGAAAGAAAATTTGGTATGAAATTTAACTAAACATTAAAACATAGTTTTGTTGAAAACTGATACAAGATTAATCTTTTTTAAAGAAGTGGATAATACTGCTTTGATTTAACACGATAAAATTTAATATTTATTTTACTACACTTTCTTTGTTCATTTCTTCTCTTTTATTCCCGTTTCATATACTTCATTTCTATTCGTATTAAAAGTTACGTTGGTCCAAGAGAGTGACATTCATTTTTCGCACTCTATATTCTTAATCCGGAAGAATTTTTTGTAAAAAAATTGCTTTTTAAGTATACAACAAGTGCGAGATTCAATTTTTGTTTCAAGACAGCTAAATTACTGGTTCGAGCAACTACAGCTACACGTTCTTTGTTTCTCAGTCTAAGAGAGTATGTTTTAAATTTTTAATTCCTTTGTTTAAAATAACAATTTTTCTTACAATCAGCGTTCAGGAAACCTTGAAATGTAAAACATAGGTTCGTTTAAAAGATTTTTAAACTTTAATCCCTGGACGAAGACAATAGACTTAAGGAGGGAAAATCCAGTCTCAATGAAATTTCATCCTAGTTATTGTGTTACTTTTCAGAGTGTATACGAGTATGAAAATTTTTCAAAATTTCCCTTACACCTACAAAACTAGCTTTTAAAACCACATAAAATTTTTTAATTTGAAAACCTGGCTACATAAAATTTAACAAATAGTTCTAATGATGTAAGAGTTCTCGTGTCCCTGCCCTTTCTTGGACTGGGTTCACATTGCCCGGCGTGCCTGGTGTGGAAGGAAACATATTATCACCAACGAAAGCCATAATTACAAATATTTATAAACAACACACAAATACAATTAACAAGTTACACTATAAGTAGAAACCCTAGAGTGATTATTCAATTCCCTAGATTAATCCTGATACACAACTCTAACATTCAATTCTAACCTTTGAATCTAGTATTCCCACTAAATAATCTCAACTATCAGAATTGACAAAGGAGACGAACGCTTACTAACTTCAGGTCGATACTAACTATAATCCCTTTGATTATTTCAATGATTAACAATATCAATTACTATGTAATACGTGCTAAGCTCGCTGGAGAGATCCGTATATGATACTTACAACGGGTTTGGCAATTCCTTCTCCTTCTACTTTCTTACTAAATCTAGACATTATATAGTCGAGTTCATTAGCATATCACTATCTCGTGTTTTTCCCGAGGAGGCTGTGAAATAGAATAATTGCTGGCCCCAAAGTTACCCAAGAGGGTTAATAGAAGATTGACACGGATAGACCCGTCACAGCCCCCCTCAAGAAAAAAACGGGTTTTATAAAAGGGTCTCAATGGCCCGATATAAATTACGTTGAAAATATTAAGTCTTAACTTATCTAGATATCTTACATTTTAGTTTAGCAATAACTTCAATAGAACAACACGCTAAAGAAATACTCAAAAACTACTAGCTCAAACTTTATGATCACTCCCAGGTTTATAACTTTTACATTCATTATATAAGGTGTACCCCATTTGGGCGAGGACCAAGGAAAAACCTCCCACTGGAGGGAAAAACCCGGCCGTACACAACCCGCAAAATTAGATATTTTTAATACACATCCTGGTTACATAACTTTTTATCTTCTACACAAAATCTTCAAAACATCAGGGTCAGCCACCCTGAAATGACAACTGGATCAGTGGACGTACAAAAAAATTTTTTTGAACACTTTATACACATAATATTGAATCCACACATATTTAAATTGTCAAATACATTACAAATTTTATCTGGTTTTTTAAGGGGATGGTGGACTTTAAAATTGGCGAAAATCATCCAAAATATGGAAAAAAACTTTTATGTGAATTATGATTTTGGTGAGTTTACTGAACCATATGCAAGAAACCGCATGTGTCTAAGTAAATTTATTAAAAAGTTATAAGCATTTAAAAAAATTTTAATGGACCCAAAAATGTAAACAAAAGTTTGAGCAAAGGTCGTCACAATTTTCTTTGAGGTTTTTTTTAAATATTACAATTAATATTTTTGTGTTTTATTAGCTGCAAACTTTAACTGCAACCTTTAACTGCTTTCTTCGCTGTTTGTTTACTTCTGTTTGTTTTCAAATTCCGAAGTATTGCTTTTTTTTAAAAGTTGCCTATTAGTGATTACTGTCTATTTCCTTGAAAATTTATCTCGGCGAAATTAATTTTTTGCATTTAAAAGCCACAAACAAGCTTTTAAAAACATATAGAATTGTTTTGTATTTGTTTACAATGGATGCTATTTCTAGGCGTTATAGAAAACCAAAAGGTAGACCATCAAAAAGAAGGAGTTTGTGTGCATCCAAAATTCAGAAAAGATGGGGAAAAAATCACATTCAAATCGATTCTGATAGTACTTTGTGTCCTGAAAACTCTGGTGCTATGCATGCTGAAAACTCACTTATTATGCATATTGAAAACTCTATTAGCAATGATGGTTCACATTCTGGTGAAAAAGAACAATATTCCAATGCAAGTGCCAACAAATTTCAGATGTTTCCTTCTCCATCTCCATCAACTTTTTGTGCTAGTGAAAAAAGTTCATATGTTTTGATGAATAATGATATGTGGTCTTCCCTTTTATGTAACATAAAATGTGATGAATGTGATATGTGCACATTGGATGTTGAATGTAATGGTGCTTATGGTTTTTCTACAAAAATAGAACTAAAATGTAGAAACTGCAAAAAGTTATTCAATTCTGTGTTCTCTAGCCCTCGAGATGATGACAGCAAATGTTTCGAGGCAAATAAAAAGCTCGTTGAAGCTTTTCTTAAAATTGGGAAAGGCCATGCAGCATTAGAACTTTTCTCTATGGCTATTGGCATTCATGCAATGGATAAGAAAACATTCTCAAAATGTATGCACAAATTGTATGAAGAAAAGTGCAGTTTCAAAGAGGACATTCTTGAAATTTCTCGAAAAGTTGTCCGAAAACACCACGAAGATTTACTCGACACTTCAAATGGTTTTATAGACATCACCGTTTCATACGATGGAACATGGCAGAAACGTGGACATTCCTCATTGTATGGTATAGGAATTGTCATCGACATTTTGACTGGGCTCATTATTGATTATGAAATCCTTTCTAAATATTGCCCAGAATGCACTACCGCCAAAAGGGATCTTGGAGAAAATAGTGCTGAATACTCCATATGGTACAAATCACATGAAGCAGAATGCAGCGAAAATTATGTTGGATCATCAAATGCAATGGAGGTTAAAGCTGCTGAATTTTTATGGAAAAGATCCATTAAAAATTGTGGTATGCCATACGTGAGCATCTTGTCAGATGGTGATGCTAAAACCTATCAACATTTATCATCATTAAATGTGTATGGTGACTCCGTAAAAATTGTAAAAGAAGAATGCATCAACCATGTGGCAAAAAGGCTTGGCACAGGACTTCGCAAAAAAATTTCAGAGTGGCGGAGTAAAGGTGTTACTATTGGTGGACGGAAAGAAGGTAGCCTCAAAGAAAACACCATAGTGAAGCTGACTAACTTTTATAGAAAAGCTATAAAAGAAAATGCACCTGATGTACAGAAAATGAAAGGTGCAATTTTAGCTTCATTATTTCATTGCTCATCGACAGATAAAGCACCTAAACATAGTAAATGCCCTACCGGTTCAACATCATGGTGTTTTTACCAGAGGGCATTGGCTAAAAATGAAAATCCTGTGTCCCATTCACTCATGAAAACCAAGCTGTCAGAAGAAGTTCTGGAAAAAATACTTCCAGTTTATCAAAGGCTAGCGAACAATGAGTTATTAGAACGATGCAGTTCTTCAAAAACTCAGAATGCAAACGAAAGTATTCACAGTGTCATTTGGAAAAACTGCCCAAAAGAAACTTTTGTTTCTAAAAAGCGACTCGAGATGAGTGTAATATCTGCCATAAGTGGATATAATTTTGGCTGTTTTAATAGTTTAACAATTGAACACAATGAGTTAAGTGGAGTATCTGTGGCTATTTCCCATAAACGTGATAAACGACGCTTAGCTCAGAGTAAAAAAAAAAATTCTAATGATTGGAAAAAAAAAAGAATTAGTAATAAATTGGCTAAATTATCTAAAATTACAAAGAACATTAAAAAAGAAGGTGAGACATATGGTCCTGGGAAATTTTAGTTATTTTTCTATTGAATTTATACTGATTTGTACTAAAGTTGAAAATATTCTACCGAAAAACTATCATGTGAAACTATTTCATACTATTGACAATTTTTTTTCTCTCATCAAATTATGCTTGTAAATTAATAACATATTATAAATATGTCTGCTATTAAATAAAATAGATGCTAAATAGTTTCAGAACAACAAGTACAAAAGGTAAGTGGAAAAACATTTTTAAAATTACATTTTCTCAAAACTTTGTTTTCTCAGATTTACGTGCTTTTAAAATGTTCCCTGCGTCTCAATTTTTGAGCAAAGTGGTTGAAATTTCTTGTGAAGAATACTGATAACTACATAAATAAATCTGGGTATCCATTTTAAATTTTGATTTCATTTAGATAGTTAAATTTCATTTTTAGCGTAAGAAATGTGATATTTTACAGAAAATTAAGTAAAAAGGAACAAAAACCTTTTTAAAAAATTAACCGGTGCATGAAATTGTTAAATAATACCCAGTTATGTGTAACGTGTACTAATAAACATTAATAATGTTAGACGAAGCTAAAAAATAAAAAATTGGAACGCATGGAACGTTTTTAAAAAATTTAAAAATTATTTATTTTTTTAAATTTAAAAAAAAAAATTAAGTTGAAAATTTTTTTTAAAGATATATTTAAGTTAATTGTATTTCAGTGTATATGCTCATAAATTTTCATTACTCTTAATTAATAATTAAAAAAAAAGTTTTTGAAAGTCCACTGTCCCCTTAAAAATAAAACTCCCATTCCTATCGCGTAGCGCTGTTAGTGTTATGGTTAAATTCCTTTCTCTGCCCCGCGAGACCCAAAATCCAGATATATACTAATATACATTTCAACATGTTTATATATACACAATTATATACAATTTTCAAAATACTCAATATAAACAAACAATGCAATGAATTCTCACACATTTAGCCAAGCCTTTACGGTAAACAGATGCAAACATACATATGCTTTCCACAATTTAGAATATATTTAAATATACAAAAGGTCATTTCACTCAACGCAGTGAGACTTTTGCATTAGACAATATTATTAACAAAACGAGACTTGCTTCTTGCAAAAATTCAACCGACTGCCTGTCAGTAAAAATATAAATGAAACAATACAACCTGGCTAATATTTTGCTCCTCTTCTTTCCTTAATGTCTCCTATCTGCACCTCCAATGACGTGGACCTTCTGCTGGGTTGATTCCCTCTTTGCACCTGGCAGTCTGGTCTATATTCTCGGCGACTCCTCAAGTTGTAGTTGTGACCTCGTCATTCTTGATCTCCTCTAGATGGGGGGAATCTTTCATGGCTTGCCAATGATCCTATTGGTGATCTTGATCTGGCTTTCCCATAGCTTTCTCCGCCGTCTTCGGAACTCCTGAAGTTGGACCTTTTCTGTTGGCGATCCCTTTCTGGAACTTGGCTACTGCAGTGATCATCGACTCTGTAACGCTTCTTGAATTGCACATTCGACGAGATAGAGGACGGGAGTCTTCACTTGTAGACTTGTCTTTGAATATTTGCTCTTTTACTCCACGGCACTTTTGTAGTGGATTCGGTTCTCCTCTTGCCTCTTCTGGAGTGCTGAGTTTTCACGAATTTTTTCTGGCTCGGCTGTGATATCGAGTCAGTTAAAGTCCTCTTGCACCGACCCTTAGTCAGCTCGTGTCCTCTCCTTTTTGTCTCTCTAAGATTATTTTTACTTCCTACTCTACCATTTTCTTTTCCCTCTTGTCTTCTACCAGACCCATTACTCTTAGAACCTTGTGACCTATCTAACCCATATCTACCATCCTCAAAACTACTCGACTGATACTCGGATCCACCAACTAATTGAAGAATCTACCTCTACTAAACCTTCATCACTTTTTCTCTGATGGTAAATTCGAACCTGATCTATATTGATTGTCGTTTTTTTACCTGCCTTCCAAATTACAACATTATTGTTTTTAACACTCACAACTCTAAAAGGACCCTCAAACTTAGGGCAAAACTTCGCAACCACCTTTTTACTGGCTGAACAAATAGGGTGAGTTTCAACCAACACTAAATCATCCACCTTAATGTTAATTTCGCGTCTCCTTTTATTGTAATATTTCGCCCACTTTTCTTGCTTTTTCATTGTACTCTGCCTAGCTTCCTCAAACACCTTTTCCATATTCTGAACCACAAATTCTGTACCATCTGTGACCATCACAAGTTTTTGAAATGGGGTAATAATTTTTCTGCCCAAAAATAATTCTGCTGGGGTTTTTCCCGTCGTTTCATGGACTGCCGTTCTTAGTGCATATGCGAATTCATTTAAAAACCTATCCCAGGATTCATGATTATTATTTACAAAAGAAGCAATCATTTGTAGTAAATCGCGATTAACACGTTCCGTCGATACACTACTGTTTTGACATGCTTTATATCTAATCTCTCACTTAAATGTTCAAAAACGGATACAAATTGGGGACCATTGTCACTAATCACTTGAACTCCATATCGCGAAATATAATTTTCGAACAGGGCATTGGCGATTATTTTTGCGGACGCTTTTCTGAGGGGTATTATTTCTAACCACTTCCTAAAATGATCCGTTATTACACAAATATATCGATATCTTTGGGGTTTCGATGCTGGGTAGGGACCTAATAAATCTAATGAAACTATTTCGTTCGGATAACTAGTTACAATCGGTATTAAATGACCGACCGGTAACAGGTTCTTATAGTTATATTTTTGGCACGTTTCACATGTCAAAACATAATCGTGTATCGCCTTACGCATGTATGGCCAATAACATGCATCCTTCACGCGTAAATAAGTTTTCCTTATTGCAAGATGTCCAGCCATAGGCTTATCATGAAATTCGTGCATTATCGCACCTCGCATCGATTTTGGAATATATATTCTCAATTCTCCTAAAGAGGATGCGTATTTCGCATAAAATAACAATCCCTCTATAAGTTTAAAATCCTGGGACCAGTTCCCACAGACCCCCGCATTTACTGAACTGTCATCAGGGTTTTGTACGTAGCGATATATATGACCAAGCTCGGGGTCTTGCTTTTGTTCAGCTATCAATTGCTCCCTTGACGAAAGTACCAAATCTTTAATTATTGCACAAGTTATATTGCTACCCTCAAAATTTTCCTCGATTTTTGTATTTAAAAGATCAATTTTTAAATTCCCCTCATCGATTTTTAATTCTTCGATTTGCGAATCCGGAATCACTAAAGACTTTTCCTCGAAATTTATAGTAATCTTTGCGTTTCTTATAAAATCGACGCCTAAAATGCATGGATATTCGAGATCTGCCAATATGTGAAAATCCCATTTTTTTGTGAATTCTCTGATTCGAATTTCTAATTCAACTGTTCCTACATTGTTGCAACAGGCGCCCTGAGCCGTTATAACTTTTGCATTTGATTTTTTTATTGGCTTATAAGAAAAATATGCCCTATACGTTTCTTCAGAGATAAACGACTTCTCGGCTCCAGTATCCCATAATGCCTTAGTGAAGATATCGTTCACTAAAATTGGCACATACGGGAGTTCTACAGGGGACATCCTTAACGCAGAAACTCTTATAGGAGGTTTCTCATCAACATGCGATCGATCTTGATTTCGAACGCTTAAAAAGTTTAAATTTTTATGACTACCCCTATTCCATCGATTATTCGACCCCCGTTCAAAATTATCACTCGGACCCCTATTTCTATATTGATCTCTTCTATCACGACTTTCGAATCCACGCTCATTCCTATCAATACGGTTCCTGTTCTCGAACCCTTGATTACCATAGTTCCCCTGAGGTCCCATAGGAAGTTCTATAACCCTGCCTCCTATCATTTTGACTTTCGACTACCCCAGTATCTCTCCAATTTCTATTAGTACGACCCTCGTTAGACCTCCTACTCACATCACAAGCTCGTCTTCCACTATTATTATTGCTCGAACCCGGATTGTCTCTCCTCAAATATCTGTCCTCATACTTGGATATCATCTGAAGCAACTGCAATTGAGTAGTTGGATTTCTAATCTCAATATATTCCATTAATTGCGGTTCCAAACGAGCTACAACATGTCCGATAAAAGTCTCATCCGACATATTTAATTCCAACTTTTTATGTATTTTAAGAATCTCGTATATAAAGTCTGACGGAGCCTGACCGTGACCCTGATACGACGAATAGAAATTTACTTGCAATTCAGTCTTATTCCTAACCGCTGGGAAATTTGCCGTCAAAGCTTCTTTCAATTGCGCGAAATCGGTAGCAGTTCCTTTCACTATCGAAGATCCAAAAATGTCATACCAGTCCAAGGCTCGACCTCGGAGACGCCCTTTAAGATAATAACATGCCAAATTATTAGGCATCTCGTAAAACTTAACATTACTGTCAATATATTCCAGAAATTCCTCGATATTTTCCACACCAGAAAAAAAAATATCAGGCAAGAGCCTAAAATTGGATCCGACTCCCATCTCGGGGTTAAGGGAGAAATGTCCGGAGGACAAACTAGTTGGGTGCCATTGTCGTGTCCCTGTCCTATCTTGGACTGGGTTCACATTGCCCGGCGCGCCTGGTGTGGAAGGAAACATATCACCAACGAAAGCCATAATTACAAATATTTATTAACAACACACAAATACAATTAACAAGTTACACTATAAGTAGAAACCCTGGAGTGATTATTCAATTCCCTAGATTAATCCTGATACACAACTCTAACATTCAATTCTAACCTTTGAATCTAGTATTCCCACTAAATAATCTCAACTATCAGAATTGACAAAGGAGACGAACGCTTACTAACTTCAGGTCGGTACTAAATCTAATCCCTTTGATCACTTCAATGATTAACAATATCAATTACTATCTAATACGTGCTAAGCTCGCTGGAGAGATCCGTATATGATACTTACAACGGGTTTGGCAATTCCTTCTCCTTCTGCTTTCTTACTAAATCTAGACTTTATATAGTCGAATTCATTAGCATATCACTATCTCGTGTTTTTCCCGAGGAGGCTGTGAAATAGAATAATTGCTAGCCCCAAAGTTACCCAAGAGGGTTAATAGAAGATTGACGAGGATAGACCCGTCACAGAGTGTAAGTATAATTTGCTTACTTATATAAAACCAGTTCTAAAATTAATTCTTTTACATCTCACTATGAAAATATTTTTTTTGATACTATAATATTTCTGAAAAATATCTTGCATACGATAAGGATAGCTTCCAATATTCTTATCAAGCTCTGCATTTTTACTAGAATAAACACAGAAGTACGAAAATCTACAATGAAAATATTTTGTAATGAAGCACTTCAACATATCATTATTTTCAATTAATTAGTTCTGAATTTTCCATTTTCTTCGCTTTTCCGTATAGAATAACTCGATATCAGTTAACAATAAAAGAAATCATAATAAAGATTCAAATTAAAGAATTTCTTTTATTATATAGAGATGTAGTTATATTTCATGCGAAATAAAATACATCTTGAAAAATATACTGTGTATAATATACATCAATGACATTCGTGGTGAAGTAGACGAGTTGTCGTGTGAAATTTGTGCTTTGCATTATTATCAAATCTGCTTTTGAGTTTTGATGCCGCAAAGACACCCCATATCGATGGGCTGACGCATATTAACAATTTATAATATATATTTATGTGAATCTTATTTCATTTGGGTAATTTATGTACCAGATGTCCATTATTAAACATGAAATTTGCTAGAAGTTTTTGGTAAAATTATGCAGCAGAATTTCAAGGAAATTGGGTAATGTCAGAATAAAATGATGGGAATTTTATCGAGGGAAAAAACAATGAGTTTTAAATACCAGCCCTAAATGGTGTTGTGAAATGTAAATTATTGGCATATGCAAATGTCGTAAAAGTAGTAATCCTGTGCGTGCACAGCAACCTAAGGAATTTAATGAAGCGTGAGGCGAACCGCAGTTATATTCGCTTTCTAGTCCAGGAAGATGACGTTAACTCTCCAGAAACGTGCTTTACTGATGAAGTTATTTTAACAAAACGGAGACTCTGCTAACGAAGCTTCATGAAAATGTTGGTCTTAGAGCAGTTACAAAAAGGTCTATTAAGTAGTCAAAGACTAACAAACATGATTAGGAAATTTGAAGTAATTGGAACACTGGGGATTTAGTCAGGCAGGGTACGATAGTGGGAGGCAGCACAGGTGTAAGATGATGTAGTAGAGGAAGACAGACCGTAAACCATCGGCAGCACTTGTATTCGGGATATTCCAGCATCTGTTGATCAACCTCGTTTCGTGATTCATAAGATTCTTCAAAAGGTCTTACTCTACTATAACTATTAAATGTCGCTAATATAGCAGCTCCTACCAGGTAATCTGGATAATCGACAAACTTTTGCGTTGTGGTTTCTTGCGTGAGCTGAGCTCCAGGAGGAATGTCCATGGAACATTTTGTGGACCGATGAGAACCACTTTCATTTGGAAGGTGCGGTTAACATGCGCAACTGCCGCATTTGGGTTGTAACAAACGCACATCAATGCCTATAAATTCCATTTCACTCTTCGCATGTGACGGTTGGGTGTGGCCTTACTGCGGCCTTCATTGTGGGTCCGTTTTTTTCCGAAAAACAAAGCGCCTGTGACATGCACCGTCACTGATCAATGGTATGCTTCATTATTAGAGTAATCCGTTATTCCAGCTCTTCTAGCAAGGCGATGGGATACAACCGCGGTATTTATACAGGATGGTACTCCTCCACACATCGCCCGTTGTGTGAAACAAGTTGGGACGGTTCTATTAATCCCTTCATGACTCTTTAAGGAAAATATTGATTTCAACCAACTTTCATCGAGTAAGGAAACGTGATTATGTAAATGAAGTATATTATATAAATTCTGTTTTCGAGAGAAACTTTTAATTTAAATTTTAGAGTCTAAAATTAACACAAGGCGTATTCACAGTTTCGCCCTCAGCTACGGATTATACTTAATAGTATCGACTTTAAATAGGATCTTCTCGCCCAATGAGTCCACCAAATTTCAACCAGTTTTTTTCATCGCTCTTACCCATCACCCCTCTCCTTTCATTTTCCACTCCCGTCTTTCTTAACATCTCGAACAGGACTTCTTCATGTCCCTCTAAATATTTCTCATTCCTCATTGGAACTAAAATCGTTTGATACCCCGGTGTCCTCAGACACTGTCCCCAACACTATTGGTTCATCAAGGCATGGTCCAGTCCGGCCCATGCCCTATTTGGAGCCCCATGCTATAAGTCATACATATGAGCCATAAATTGTCATATCAGTCCGACGCAAAATACACAATCCTACGCATCTCTGCTTCACAATAGCGGGGCATTCTTTTTGAACACATGTGTAGCAAGGCCAAGTATTAAACAAAATATATGAGTGACTGATAATAGGTGCTCTCTGTCGGTCTATCATCCACTTGAAGAAGAAAAGCAATAAAAGTGTCTTTTCGCCTGAGGGACCGGAAAACACTAAGAAGGAGTAGCAGAGAGATGGTCATGAAAGGGGTTACGTTACAGGGGAGACACGCAGAGACAATGCAACACAAAAATTGTAAGCTCTAACCTGTTTGCTACATGACTGTACATGGTAGTGAGTGTTCGAATTGTCGAGAGATTTATAAGATACTTCGAATTATAGCGTTTTGTTGTTTGGATTTTACTTCGAAATATTGAATGTACTAATACGTATTGTTTTAGTTCGAAATATCAAAAGTTTTTCTAGGGTCTGAGCATATACTTCGAATTAGCGAGAGGTTCGTATTATCGAAGGCTTGAATTAGTGAGAGTCGACTGTATATATATATATATATATATATATATATATATATATATAATAGAAACAAAAGGAGTAGAAAAATTTGGTTAAAAACGCAGAATTGAACTTTATACACAAAAATGTTTAGACTTAGATTTAAATTATTAGCAAATGTATATAAATTTACATAATTCTACTTATAATATTTCTTCAATTTTGATTTAATTTTCGGTGTTGGCTACTGAAAAACAAAGTAAGCTTTTAATTTGCTATTTTATCTCAGTCATAATTTTTTGAAAAAAAAAACTTATACAACTCTTGATTTAATTAAATAAGTTTTAGTTTTATGAACTTTGAATAAAATTATGAACATAATGGTACACAAAAGTTAGAAAATGTTACTTTTTTAGCGAGAAATTTTCTCTCTTTTCTCTTTTTACAAGCTACTTGCTTGTAAAATATTTTATATTTGCATTTGAGAAAAAACTGTCAATTAATTATCGTGTAAAAATAGAAATCAATAAAAAAATTGGATTATATATCTATATATATAAAGGAGAAAAGCGACTCACTGACTGACTGACTGACTAATCACGAAATCTCTGGAACTATTCAACCTACAGACTTGAAATTTGGTAGACATGTTCCTTTGATAGAGTAGACATCAGCTAAGAACGGATTTCCGGAAATTCGAAACGCAAGGGGCGTTACGGAGGGTTAAGGGGCGTTAATAATAATTGTTTCCATGTTTAAACTACTTGATGTACAATCTTGAAATTGGGTAAGCGGATTCCTTTCAGAGAGTAGAGATCCGCTACAAAATGAGTTTGGTGAAAATCGACCCCCAAGTGGCGTTGCAGGGGCTTAGGGGGCATTAATTATTTCCATTTTTAAACTATTTGACGCACTGTCTTTAAATTTGATATATATAGACTCCTTTCGTAGAATAATGATCAGTTACAAAACGGGTTTTGTGAAAACAGACTTCTAAGTGGAGTTGTGGGGGATTAAGGGGCGTAATAGATAAATATATCCGTTTTTAAACTACTTCACCTACCTGCTTGAAAATTGGTAGGTAAGTTTCTTTCCTGGAGTAAATATCCGCTACAAAATAGGTTTTGGGAAAATTGACCCCCAAGGGGTGTTGCGGGAGCGGGGTGTTTAAAGGGCGTTATAAATTCTTATTTTTAAGTTATTAGACGTACAGTCTTGAAACTTAGTAAGCAGATTCCTCTCATAGGGTAGAGATACGCTAAAAATGGGTTTCGTGAAAATTGCCCCCAAGTGGCGTTGCGGGACTTAAGGGGCGTTATAGATAATAATTTCCATGTTTAAACTATTAGACGCACACACACACAGTCCTTATATTTGATAAAGAGATTTCTTTCATAGAGTAGAGATCAGCTATAAGAAGGTTTTGTGAAAACAGACCTCTAAGTGGCGTTGCAGGGGAATAAGTGGCGTAAGAGATAAATATTTTCGTTTTTAAACTATTTGACCTACCTGCTTGAAAATTGGTAGGAATGTTTCTTTCATGGAGTAAATATCCGCTACAAAACGGGTTTGGAGAAAATTGACCCCCAAGGGGTGTTGCGGGTGGTTAAGGGCAGATATAAATAATTATTTCTATTTTTAAACTATTAGACTCAGTCTTGAAATTTGGTTAGCAGATTCCTCTCATAGGATAGAAATACACTGCAAAATGTGTTTTGTGAAAATCGAACCCTAGGTGGTGTTGCGGGGGTTCAAGGTTAGTTATTGATAATTTTTTTGCATTTTTAATTAATTGGACGCACAGTCTTCAAATTTTGCTAAGCAGATTCCTTTCATAGAGTGCAATTCCCCTACAAAATGGGTTTTGTGAAAACAGACCCAGAAGTGGCGTTGCGGGGGCTCAAGTGGCGTTATAGACAATTATCCCCATTTTTAAACTGTTAGACGTACAGTCTTGAAATTTGATAAGCAGATTCCTTTCGTAAAGTAGAGAACCACTACAAAATGGGTTTCGCGAATATCAACTACTAAGTTTAATTTCGGGAGATTAAGAGGCGTAATCGATAAATATTTCCATTTTTAAACTACTTGATCATCCTGCTTGAAAATTGGTAGGCATGTTCCTTTCATGAAATAGAGTTCCTCTAACAAAGAGTAAAATGAAAATTGACCCCTAAAGATGTTTGCGAGCGGTCAAGAGGAGTTACAGAAAAAAATTCCTGTTTTTAATTGTTAGACCCATATACTTGAAATTTGTTAAGCATGTTTCTTTTGTTGAATAGGGATCCACTAAGAATAATTTTAACCAAATCAAGTTCTGGGGGGTTGCAGGGGGTTACAGGGAAGTATTGACAAAAAAAAATTACTTTTTTCGAGCTACAAGGACCATAATAATGAAATTTGGTTTGCATTTTTCTTTTGTTGAATTGAAATCCGCTAAGAGCGGTAATTTTGGAAAACGGCGCTCAACGGGATTACGGGGATATTGATAGTAAACCTTTTGTTTTTTTCTGTTAGATTTAGACTTGAAATTTGGCTTTCATGTTCAATTTACGGAGTGGAAATCCACCGAAAATTGGTTTTGCGGGAATCCACTTGGTTTTTGAGTTACGAAAGAGCAAACATCATTATATGCTTCAATTTTAGAGATTTTTAGAAAATACAAATTAGATGAGTTCTGCCCCTTTTTTTTTATCAACAGGTGACAGTTACAGGTATAAGCATATTTTTGAATTCAATCGAATTCTTAATGCTAGGACTTAGATATCAATAATCCATACACATATATAAGCAGTAAAAATTTATAAAACATCATGAAATACCCAGCGAAGCGGGCGGGTAACAGCTTGTATATATATATATATATATATATATATATATACATACTATCGCTTTTCAATAAACAATTTAAATTACAGCTAATAATAACATACAAAAAATTTGTTCCTCTTTACAAAACACCCACATATGCTTAAAATGATTATAAATCGGCACTGGCAGCAAAGGGCATTAGCACTTGAACTCATGACACACCGACCACGCCCATGATCACTAGGCATCACAAGCTAGAAATACATATTCCTGAACAGATACAATAGGAGGAAAATATAAAAATTCATCATAAATTTCAGCATAGAATGTACTCAATTTGTTAAAAAAAATTGTTAAAAGAGGGACGTTGTTAAATATTCAACACTAACTGTCAGATTTTTAAAAAGACGTAATATATGTACTACTTTAAGTACTTCTTCATTAGCTGAAACACAAACATACACACACGCGCGCGAGTATTATGCGTATATGCTTGTGTTTCTAATAAACTCGGTTTCAAATTGATCAAGCCCGGAGTATCAGTAGGATTTGACTGTATACAGGCGAGAAGGATATTTAATTTAAAGGTCGGTGTGAGTGTAGTTTCACGGTTCACAATAGGGCTTTGTGTTGCTTTCTTCTTTGCTGGTTAATCGTGTTTCTTTGCGAATAATGCATATTTGCAGCACTGTTGCAAGTAAACGAAATTCTTTGTCCATCGTGTTGCTATTTCTTTTGTGCAACTCCGGACTTATTTTTCAGCAAGGTAAAGCCCGGTCGCACATGACACACTTAGCTTTGGATTGTCTTCAAGCTTGCTGATATCTTCCTTGACCAGTTAGATCACCTGATCTCTTCCCCATACCCTTTGAATTAATTTGATAGCAAGGCTCCTGCACCTGTCCGACAATGATTCTGATTCAGCGAGACAGCTGAAAACAATTGGGCTAGAAATCCTGACGGGGAATCCACCCGAGAATGGTATTAGTCTATGTCACTGATGTGACAGTTTGCATGGATGTGAATAGTCATTTGTTTCTTTTTCTAATACATGTTCATCCCTTCCACACTTTTTTTTTTTTTTTTTTTTTTGCCGCAAAGAGAAAACTTTTTCATGGTAAATTGATTTGATGTCTTTAGGTGTAGTATAAAACTATTTGTAATTCGAATTTTTTTTTTTTTTTTGCATTCTTTTTATTTTATTTTTACTGTACATATAAAAGTCAAAAAGTCTAAAAGAATTTTAGTTTTTTTTTTAAAACAAATTTTATTTTATTTTTAATTGATTTCTATAATTACAAAAAAAAAAAAAAAAAAAAACTTAGCTATTTTACGTTTGAATTTAGTTTATATTTAACGGCTAACGTTTGAAACGAGAATGTGTCCATGTATTTCCTTATCTTACTTTTTCTCTCATCATACAGATTTTTAATTAAAATTTACTCGAAATATGAAACAATTTTTTATATCAGAAACAAAAATCTTATTCCGTTGAGAAATAAATTACATTGAGAGAGAGAGAGAGAGAGAATTACAGTCCAAAATCATAGTAAAGGTATAAATTATTCTGGGGAAAAAAACATGCTTCATTTTGCAATAAGAGTAGTCATAGCACCTAATATTGAAAAGATGAAATTCTCCAGTAATTAATAATTCATAAGCAGTCAATATTATGATAATCCATGTTTTTCATCAAGGTTAAGAAATTAGATTTTTCACCTTACCATTAACCTTCTTCTTTAAATTGCCATCTATTGGACTCGTTTTGAGGTTAGAGAGATTCCCAATTTCATTCAGAAGTTTCTTTCTGAGTTCATGTAACCATACTATGGAGGTTAAAACGTAAATTAATTACTTCCGCTTAAAACCTACACCCGTTTTTAAAACTCTATTTCTGAAGGGCGTTGCCTTCGAAATTGCTCGAACGAATTACCTTGTCCTTGTCAACAAAACATATTTAATTGAATAGAAATTATATCTGAAAATGCAGAGATTGCTTACATTACGTTTGTGATGCATTGATTGATTTCTGCAATTACACTATGAATTTTTTAAAGCATCCTTATGTCTCTACTTACGGCAGGAGAGTTTATTAGAAGTTTTCTATAATCGTATTTTTTCATAATTGTAAGACAGAAACCAAACACACACACACACACACACACACACAACAATAACAAAACAGAAAGTTGGAAATTTTAAACAATGAGCAATAGTAACAGATTAAATAAAGGTATTAAAATGTTACTATAAATAACAATTTTTTACAAAAAAAATCAATCCTTTGAAAATGTAATATCTTTTAAAGTATCAAGATTGGTAATATATTAAAAACGCCAGAAAGAAAAAAAAGAAAAGAAAATATTACAAAATATTATTTTGTATTGTGCATATCCTTTACAATATTTTAATGATTTCATAAAATACTAGCTCAGTACTAGTTCATGAATCTTAAAATTCTGTTTTGCAATTTTCGGTTATTGTTTTAAAATTGCTGAAATCTTAATATTCCATAATTTGTTGAATGTAAGAAAGAGAAAAGAAGAGTATAACTTTTGTGATAATTTAGGAATGCCTTGTTTCAATATTTTCTAACAAATTAGAAAATTCATGAAATGGGGAGATTTTTATTTATTTGTTTGTAAGTAAAACTGAAATTTATTCTTCTCTGATGATTCTACTTGTTTCAGTGAGACTATGTTCATTTCTTGAAGCTTGTTTATGCAAATATCTTAAGTAAACTACATTTTCCAAGTTAGCATATAATGACGTTCTTGGAAGCAATTGATTAGAGAGATTTATGCTTTGAATTGTTCTATTTTTTTAGAGGATTAATTGACAACCACCATTATTACACTGCATGACAGCCTCAAGAAGGAGTGGCCAGAAAGTGAAGAAACTTGGTAAACAGAGAGAGACTGCAATGAACAATGGGTGGTGTTCATTTTTTAAAATGATACTTATAATTCAGAATGAGAACTTCTGACTACCAGGTTGTAGAGCCAACACGAAAGGTGCAAAGTACAGAGTCAATGAGAGTACGGATGGTGTTCTTAGGGATGAATCTCTATTACCTGTCAACCATTTGCCCTCCCCTTTCATCTTCCAAACGTGTCTGGGGGTAGGGAGTGCAAGTGGCGTCCAATCACACCCGTGCGATTGGTAAGGGATCAGGAGAGAATGGTGACCAAGGAAGAATCTGCACATTTAGCCGAGCACACTTGACTGATACGTTCAATGTGCAGTTGGGCGTTATTCTGCTGCTAAAGGGCACTGGACATCTCCCCTGAAAGAAATGGAGTGTCCCCAGCCGCAAAGGATCATTTTTATTGACACGTTTCAACATTGTTGCTAAATATGCATTAATATTTTTGTTTATAAAAATGGATTTTAGAAATATTTTTTTATGGAGAATTGCAAATCACTGTTTCTAAATGACACACTACGACAAAAATTTTCAGACATATAAGAAGGAAAAAGATGTCTTAAGACTGATAAAAATTCAATTTAAATTAAATTTCTGCTTTTAATTGTTGGTAGAACCCACTCAGTGTAGAGGTCGCTGCTTGTAAAAACTTTCTTAGTTTTGATCAGAGATCTGTTCGTGAACGAGTGCAGACGCACTCTATTTGTTATTAAACACTCTATTTGTTATTAAACTTAAATTAACCATTTACTGAGTGTATGTGATTTGTCGTCGATGAAATGATTGATTAAATTATAAACCACTGAACCACCAATGCGTCACAAATGATTTGATAACCTTGATGACTCAGCAATTATATTCGCTTTGCATTTGCTACGACCTGGTGGCATCCATTTCGTTGAAGTGTTCTTCAGCTTTTCTTAATTCCTTATGAGCCTACTTCCTGCTGGGATAAAAATCTAAGAGGAAGTAATGTCTCATCAGCTTCTGTGTTTGAGAAGGAATCTGTCAATAAATAGTAGGGGAAAGGAAAGGAATACAGACCCTGCACAAAAACCTCTAACATGTGCGTTATTTATATGTAATCGTTTCAAAGGGGTTCATTTGATTTAAAGGGACAAAAAAGGTGAACGCGGAACGAAAAATGCAAAGTTATTTAATTTTTTGTTGGATGTTCATTATTTATATATATAAAATACATAATAATCTTTTAAAAATATTCACAACTTTTAGAAGCCATGGCAAATGAATGGTAATGGTCACGAACACGTGCTTTGTATTCAATCGTGTCATAGATTAGAGTCCTGGTGCCAGTGAAGACAAACCGTGTAGAGGGGCTGATGTACAGTAACTCTGTCAAGGTTCAAAGTTCTCACGTTGGCGATGTGTAAAAGTTTGGGGAGTAAGGTGCCAACAGAGGTGTCCCTTGACCGAGTTTCAAAATTACGAGGACCTTCGTCACTATCCTTCGGGTAGCTTCGTCACGTGACATTAATGGACAATCAATAGCAATTTTTCAAACATTACAACTTTTCTCCATTTCATGTATATTTAAGTTAAGTTAAATTCAAGTTTAAATTCTTAAGATAACGTTAGATAAAATTTCAACTCGTGTTTAGCAATGATGTAAAACATACAGGGAGTTTTGAACGGCATTGAGAAGAAAAAATGACTTTGCAACACATTTTCTACTCCTTAAGGTACACTTCCGCGTCAGACTGACCACCTGGCCAGAACATCTGCTCATGCATCTCTGGGCTCAAGGTCACGTATACTGAGTTGGGCACTGAGTTAAGTTAAAATACACTTCATGTAGTACTTTTGGGGTCGTATATAATCAAAAAATTCAAAAACTCTCATGTGTAATTATTTTATTACACAATACAATGTGTAATTCTACTGTTTTCTAGTGCAATTTGAATCGTTAAAGAACATTTGGAATACTAACAGAAAATCATTTTGATAAAGGAAGGAAAGGACTAGATTCGTCTGTAAACAGCACTTTATTCACTTTGCCTCCAATCTCGATGTTGAGAAGCCCTCTGTCTTCAGGTTGCACGATGTCTTGCTGTCAACGGAATACGCACCATTGGCCTTCGTGCATACAGACTACCCACTTGCCTATTCTAGGCACGCCCAATAGCCTATTCTAGAAGCCCATTTCTAACTGTTTGGCTTGAGACCCTTTGTCCTGTTTCCAAAACAAACTGTCTTTGAATCTGTGTAGAATTTGCCATTCTGTCCCAACAAGCTGTTTACAAGATAATATCTGTCATTATTTGCTGTGGTAGAATGTGCACGACCTTATTCTGGGTGACGTTGAACATGCCCTGTTTCTTGGAATCGATTTTCAATCAATCAATGACACTTCTTGACACTCCAAAAGCGTCCGCTGTATTTCTTTCTATTTGCCAAGACCGCTGTCTTCAGATAATATGCCAAGCTATGGTTTATAGTAGATCTCATTGTCATGACATTTTTTAAACACCTTTTCTCATAATAACAGCCAAAAGGTTAAATTTCACCACTGAGACACGAAAAACAACAGCTTCTACGAAATCCCAATTTCTACACATTTGTCCTTTTTCTGGTTTTTGACGTCAAGAACATTGATTTGCATATGAAATTTTCTTCTTCTTTTTTCTTCTACCCTTTAGACTATGGATAATATGCTTTACATTAGTTATCAGAAGAAATATTTACGTAATTTTGCTAAATCCATGTGCTTCCCTAATTTATTGAGCAATGTATTCATTTCTTATTTTTTCTATGATTAGGAAATCGCTCAAGACTGAATTTTTAATGTTTTTTCTGTGGGTAATTAAATGAGCTTGGTGTTTTGAAAAATGAAAATTGTAATTAAGATTTATATGAAAATATACAAGATTAGAATTTAAATTAATGTTAAGAGAGTTTGTTATACACGCACACGTACATATAATGATTTTTAAAACAATTTTTTTGCATTTTTATTATGCAATTAAATGTTTAAAAAATTATATACATTCAGGCATTATTTTAAAGTAAACTGCAAGTTTTATGAAAGAGAATAAATTTTTTCATACTGATAAATATTTTAAATGAATCCCAGAAATGTATTGAATTTTTCCTTTCATCCTAATCTGGCATCACTCACGTTTTAATTTTTAAAGTTAAATAAACATTACTAAAGAAAAAGTGACCAAAATTGAAGCAAAAATAAATTTTCCACTCGCGTTGTTTTACTCCCCAAATTTGCTGATTTCAATTTCTTTCAGTCGCCACTTTTTTTTTTTTTTGCAATCCTTCATTAAACGTGAAGTGGCAAAAGTGTTGGAACTGGAGGGTAAAACAGTTTAAAGTTATTTGGATCGAAACCGGTTTTCGACGCCAAGCCTTGGATAACCGTGAAATCGCGTTTCTTATTAAGGATTTTATTTTCTTAGGGTTTAAGTTGAAATTTCCAAATTTCACACATCGATTGAAAACAACGTAATTTTTACACAAAAAACAGGATAAAAATACTTTATTGACAAATTTTCATAAAAAAGTGCTTTCGACGAGAAACAGAAAAACTTTTTAAAATCCGTAATTTTTAAGCAATTTTTTCAACCTTCGTGTAAATTACGGATAATATTTGTCTACACATGCAAAAAACGTTTCTTGTGATTATCTTCATTAATGACGAAGTTATTAAATGTTTAATTAAAATTTGAGTATTTTTAAAAAATCGTAAAAAAAGTTTTTATAAAAGTTTATTTTTAAATGACGGATTCTAAAAGAGAAAAGCATGAATTTATTTAGTGTAGAATATTGTTTTATTACTACGAAAATAAATTCATACTCAATGATTTAGGAATAATTTTCATAAAAACGCATCAATTTTGACTCATTTTAGAAAAAATCGTAAAAAATAGAAAATATCATTATTTTGTAAAAAAAAAACATTATACCGTATCGTGGCAAAATAAATGGTCTTTCCGATTCTGTAAATATTTTTTGTCTGAGTTTGATAGAAAAATTAGATTGTTACTTTAAAAACGTGGAAAAAGTCGGAACTTCACTCCCCGCGGTCCTTTAATGGCGCGTCTCCGGGTATTACCTGAATAAACAACACAAAGGGATATAACAATTATGCATCTTAAAGTTTTTCATTAATATATTTTTAACTAAATTCAATATCAGAATATAAATGGTCAAAACGGCTTCCTCGGAAAATTCCCGATTTTTGATACCTTTGGCGAGTTTCTGCGTCTAGCGGTTCATGATGGCGGATTGATACACGCACATAAATACATAGATAGATACATACGTTTGTTTACTTTCGAATTTTAAGTCTATATATATATATATATATATATATATATACATATGAGTACATAAACTAAAATTTTTTAAAATTCCTTTTAAAATAGTGACAGGTATGATGTGTTGATATATTTTTTTTATAAAACTGTAAAAAAAATGAGACAAAGAGAGATAGATAAAATCTATTTCAAATAAGCCTAGAGTGAAAACAGAACGTATCGAAGCATTTCTGTTAGCCTGTTAGATACTGGAATATATATTTTTTTTGGTAATGAAACTTTATTTTTTACATTAGAAGTAAAATTTGATCCTTGATAAACTTTACTAAAAATGTTTTGTAGTACACCGGTGTAAGAAATTAAGAGAATTTGCACATTTTATTGAATTTCATGAAAAGAACTGAACTGAATGAAAAACCACTGCTTCTTGATAAAAATGCAAATCTTGCACGGCAAATACTTCAGCTTACACGTATCTGTAGGTGGAGCCAGCAGAAAAACAGGCTTTATAAACGCGTGTAAGTAAAGGCGTATATCGTTCGCTTTCACACCTCGGCGAATTTCTTGTTGTTATTTTGAAGCAATTGGTTCAATTCAAATTGTAACAGTAAAAATGAGTAAACACCAACGTTTAGATGATGGAATGAGGTGGTGAATTGTTGGGAGGCTAGAAGCAGGTCAATGTCAAGCCCAAATTTGTAGAGAGCTCAACTTAATGCCCAGTATCGTGTGTAACTTTTGGAAAAAGTTACAGGATACTAGATCTATAGAGAGGAAGCATGGGCAAGGTCGTCCAAGAGCCATGACGGCTAGAGAAGATTGCCATTTGTCGACTACAGCGAGGCGTAACAGAGGGGCTACAGCTTCTCAGCTCTCTCGTTACTTGTATGCAGCCACAGGAACCAGTGTATCAAAGGCGACTGTTTTAAAAAGACTTCATGAGAGAGGATGTTTGACAAAGACCTGCTGTGTGTGTGTGTGTGTTGTGTTTCTGACAGACTCCTCTCCAGGTCTTTGAAAGAGGCCCTGTGACTGGTGTGAGGTACAGGGATGAGGTCTTGGAGCCGTATCTTCACCTTTTCAGGGGTGTATATGGCTCCGAGTTCATTTTAATGGATGATAGCGCGAGGTCACATAGAGCTCTTCTAGTCGATGAATTTCTAGAGATTGAGTATATTCGCCAAAAGGATTGGCCAGCCAGGTCTCCAGACTTAAACCCTATAGAGCAAGTCTGGGACGCTCTGGGGTAAGGCAATTGCTACTCGCAACTCCCCTCCGAGAACCATCTAGGAAATGAAAACAGCGTTGCTAAACGAGTGGGACTAATTGCCACAACAACTGATAAACTGCCTTATTTCAAGTATGACATCACGCTGCGAGGTCTGTATAGCTGCAAGAAGGGGGGGGGGCATACCCCATACTAACTACTTTTTTGTTGTTTATTCTGCAACCTCTATTTCATACCTTCCAACTCCAACGAGTATTATGCTTGATCATGCGTGTGTATTGCAATTGTTGAATGGTTATTTATTTTGTATTGTATCAATGTATGTACATATCCAATTTCATTAAAATCGGTCCAGTAGTTCTAGAGATAATCGATCAAGTCTGAAAATTCTTTTAATTTCTTACCCCAGTGTACGTATGTGTTACTGCAGGTTAAAGATTATTTTTCTTATTTGAAGACCCGACGCTATTCTGAGATTGTTTGAAAGAGAATTTTCTTTGTGTGGGAGAACTTCTCTTACATAAACTTCCGAAAAGAATCATAAAGCCAAACGGAAACACTTCATTTACATCGGAAGACGCACACCAACAGAAAAGTGAAGACATCAAGATTAGAAAAGAGGTCAAGAGCGCTTTTCCAGGAAAAACATTTTCTCCCTCCCCACTTGGCTTAGAGGCGATTACGTTCTAAGAATGTTAATGGAAAAATTGTTCTCTTAAGTAGACGGAAATAAGAAAATAACTTGGACAATTTATGTGTGTGTGGAAGCAAGACAGTTTTCATTCATCATTGTATTCTCAAATTATGAATGCTAGCCATATAAAGATGTAGAAAAAACCTTATGCTTAGAAGTTTATTTAAAATAATTATACTTATTAATAAACGATATAGAGAATCTCCTAAATGATTATATACTTTTCTTACTATTCTTGCTCTTTACATCTTATGGATTGAAAAAATAACAAGAGAATCAAATTTTATTTACTCTTTCTGGAAAAAAAATTCTTCCCTGAACAGATAACTTGCATAAATAAATCATAAATGAAAAATCGTTACGTTTTTGACTCGACATTTATCTTATTCACCGTAAAAAATAAATGTGATTTTGTGGATGGACAACACAATTCTCTACGATCTGTTTTTAATAATTACGCTACTTTACATTATATACTAATAAATAAATAGTCCTAAAAAGTCCTTTTCAATGGAAAATTATACTACAGAACCTTAATTCAAAATGAAGATATCCAACGTCGATAGCCCTGATGTTGCTTCCAAGTACAAACAAACAAAATATACATTAGAGCTGTCAAGAAGAAAAAGTAAATTTTAGTGTGATTTGATAATACATTTTCGCAATAGAAAATGGTGCCAAACCTTTTTGTACGTTTTTCTCAGAAACAAAACAACTTCCAAAAGATCTTATTACGAAAAACGTAATTAAGGTGATTTTTTTCCAAACAAATTTAACACGTTAGTATCATTTTCTGCGCTTTTTCTGCGATTTTTTTTTTTGGGTAGACTGAAGTGAAAGAAAAAAGTGTTTCACGTTCTTCAGCACAATCTTTTATTCCTATACCTAAAGACTGTTTAAGGGAGAATTACTTAAATTAAAATCCTAGACAAACATTTACTTACAAATAATTTTTAAGTAAATTTATCGAAAAGTATCTTAAATGGAAACTGTAAAATACTTTTTCTGATTAAAAAATATTGCTTTTTCTGGTTCCACATACGAACAAGTTTTAAATGGCCAATTTATATATTGAACACCAGGGGTTCTTTACCTTATTTCCTGTCCGAGCACATCCGACAAACAGGAAATTGATGGCGGGCGCAGTTCAAAAACAGTATAACGATTCTTGATAGTTGTTTATTTTTTTGCAACCGTAAGTGTCATAAACAATATCCAGTGCAGAAGAGGTAACAAAAAAATTCAAAATGGTTACATTTGATGTGAACCAAATTCTATTTAGACCCCACAAAAAATAGTTGCGGGCCACAGGTTGGTTACGGTTGATTTTTATGTAGTATATAGTTGACAGTCGCATAAAAATAGCTTCGCGGGGTTAAGAACCCTTGTTCCATACAGATTCTCACACACGCGCATACATATCTATAGCTTTTATACAAATGGAAAAATGAATGTTTTTAAAAACCGATTTCGAATGCACCTAAGAGCAACATAAGGATTAAGCTACATTTTATATTCTAATACATGCATTACTGGAGCTTCTCTTTCTTTCGTATCTTAGTAGTAATTTAAAATGCAGGTATAATATTTCTGAAATATTTTTCGTATTATTTTGCTAGATATTGTGGAACCTCTTATGTCCGAAAGTATGGAATCAACTGAATTTCATAAAGACGGTTAATTTATGGAACTCAATGTAATTGTATTGATTAATATGTGTCTTTATTTCCTTTTGTATAGGATCAAAAGCACAGTAAAGTCACGTTTATAATATCGATTCAAATTAATATATTTACGATATTCTAAAGGCTTGATCATTCATTAGTTTCTTATTTTCAGAGTAAAAGATAATTCAAAAAATTATCCATACTAATCAACATACCTGTCAAGCACTCTGTAACTGGAGGCTTTTTTGTCTGCAGTGTACATTTCCTTTTTAAATATATTTTCTCACATCCAATTATTTTAATTTCAGTATTCTTGATTCATAAAACATTCTAATTAACTTTAATTTTTCCTCCCTATAGTTTAGGAAAATTTTAAACTACCCACTTTTCATTTTATGCAGCCAAATATTTTTGTAACAGCCCAATTTGAGAACTAACTATTGCATTTTTTTTACTTTTCTAATATCAGTCTTCATAAATTCTAATTTGGATTCAACATTTCCTTACGCAAACTAATGAAATGTATGTTCTTTCTTTGAGCTCCAATGTTTTCTACCACACAGTGGCGTCACTGAGAATATTAGGGCCCCCCTTTTAAAGTCAGGTTTTGGGCCTGTCGGATCTTACAAAGGGGCTCCTTAGGGGCTAGGGACCTTTGGGCTCCCTAGAGTCCCGGTGTACGTTACGTCACTGATACTACACTAGAGTTAATTATCAATATTGGACTCAGGAGCAACGCAAAGGCTATTTACAACGGACCTCGTAATTCGGAACCACGCTCAATTGAGAAGGATGACACTTAAGTTCTCTTCAAGCTTTCCCACCATAGCAACGTGAGGACTTTGAACCTCGACAGATTGCGTCAAAACTTCTAAACCTGAAAGCTGTGATGTTTTATGACTTTTACCTCAATGTAAAAAAACATTTTCCAACTCTTTTAAGATGATTGAGTTTTGATTTCGACTATTTGATTCATCGTATTTTCATGACGCATGATTTGAATTAAGCTGGTTATCATAAAATAATCAAGTATCACAAAAATGATAATAATTCAAAAGGTTTTGTGTAGAATTTAATGAGACTGATACATACACATATTATTTAACACATAAGAAGGAAAAAACAGCATAAAAAGAAATAACCGGACAATTATGGTGTTATAGAAATTAGAATATGTATAGAATGAACAAATCGGATGTGTCAGTTTGGTATAGGAAAAGTACCTTTAATATGGGTATGACCCCCGCCCCCCAAGAAGCAATACAACGCATGCAGCGATGTGTGATGCTCTCAATTATACGGTCTATTAATTCCGCAGAAAATGCTGGCCATTATTCTTCCAAAATAGTTAAAAGTGTGGCTTGAGTCCTAGGAGAGAAATTGAGAGCAGCTGCACGTCATCCTAGAGCACCCCAAACATGATCGATTGGGTTAATGTTCGGTGATCGAGCTGGTTATTGTACGAGCTAAATTGTTTCCTGTTCAAGAGAAGCATCCACGATGTTGCACTATGTGGTCTAGAATTATCATCCTGAAGCACAGTACTTCTCAAACTTTCACTATTTGCGACCCAATATTCAATCATAATTTTCATTGCACCCCCCCCCCTCCATACAAAACACACAAATAAGTAATAATTTTATTGATCATATCTCTCTCCACATGAAATGAGTTATTTTCAAAATAAAGATCCAAACAATATATATTCTGTTTCGCAAAGAGAATACAAAGAACAAAAATAATCATTTCACTAAAAAACTTAAAAATGGCCAGGTACTGGAAAGATCTTGGCTTTGTTATTCAACTAGTATTAGTAGTGTTTTTTGTTCCATTTGAAAACTTTTTTCTGAAACAAATTCTTAATACACAATCGGCTTTTCTGATTGGAAACACGTAAGAATTTGCTTAGAAAATCATGAAAATTCTATTGAACATATAAATTCAATGTTAGTTTGGTTGACACGAAAAGAAAATAAGTTTTTTTTAGATAAACAATTACAGGAGCAGCTAAGAAAAGATACAGAATATTACCACAATTTCCTCAAACGTGCTATTGCGGTAGTAAAGTATTTGGCTACAAGATGTTTAGCATTTAGAGCTGGGGTACTCGACCGTTTTTTACGCCGAGCCACATACATCTGACATATATTTTACGCGGACCGCAACGTGAGGATTAATAGAGAGGGAAAAGCTATAAGATCAAGGGCATTTAAACTGTTAAAAATTGGTCAAAATATAGAATCTCATAACTTTGGATCATATTTTAAAACTATACCAAACTCTCTCAAACAAAACTCACAAAATATAGATTTCATTCACTTTTTATCCAGTTACGGGGGAATTTTTCAATTTCCATTAATCAATTATCCCAAGCCCCTTGTCTGCATTCTACTGTCATAAAAACAAAGCTGCCAAGTACTTGAAATATTTGATTTTTTTTTTCTTTTGACAAAGCATTACATATTTTTATTTCAGATATTAATTTGTCCATCGCAGGATGTGGTAGCAAACAGTTTTTGTTGAACTACAGACTGAAATGAGTATTATCTGTATAAACTGTCTGTTCTTATTGCGCATTTTTGTTTCAAATTTATTCAAATATTTTTTGATTTTATAAAAAAAATACCTGAACAAATAACTGAATTCATCAAAGAATACATCGGAAGCATTTAAGAGACACTCTAACAATTTCTGTAATAATTCTTAAGTTTATGATTAACAATGTCATATGTTTGTCAATATATATAATGCATTAATTTTTATGGGATGCTTTTGTTACCTCTGCATTTTGTGACATTACCACCTGCAAAATATTTATTGCTGTTTCAAAGTTTTTTTTAAGAAAACCAATTTATCTTTGTGACGGATCTGTACGGTGTTTCTTCACTAATCCTCTAAATATTCTTTCAAATTTTATTTATTTTAACCAAGCTCCACCGGGAGCCAAAGCGTGATTTATGTAAATGAGATATTTTATATAAGTTCAGGTTTCGCGAGTTAACGAGAGAGAATGAAATGAAATGAGAAAGAGTTGTAAAGTAAAGAAGTAGATTTTTAAAGTAAAGTGAATCGAAGCATCGGAAAATCAACTCGCAGTCGTTGACGAATTTAGTCGTAGTAAAGTTATAAGCAAAGCTGAAGAGCTAAAGATTGAATTTGTAAAGTTAAGAGTGAAGTTTAGCTTTTATCTAATCCAACCTGAACCAAAGCACTCAACAAGACTGACCTGTCCCAGTTTAAGAATCAGGTTACTGATTTAAAAATTGTAAATACGTGTACGTGTGTTAGCTGTAATTGTACGCGCTGATCTTTCGTAGATTCAGTTTAGATTTCGTAGTTCCGCAATTAGTGACCCCTTCTCATTCTCCACTGTATTTTATTGTTCTTATATTTGAATAGTGTATATATAGCCTTCCTTGATTAAGAAATATCAATAAATATAGTGATTTGTAAAGATGTCTTTTGAATTCATTAACTCAGCTACACGTCCAGAAACGAGTAACATTAGACGAGGGGATGACAATCTTCGGGGAGGTTATGTTCCACGACACTGGCACCCAACCGAAATACCCGAATTAAGAGCAAGTGCAGGATTTAGGGTTCTGCCGGAATTATTCTTTTCAGGTAGAGAGAATGTATCTGAGTTCCGTAACAACATTGACAATAATATAGCCTACTATGAGATACCAGCGAATCTGGCGTGTGCTTATTTAAAAGGTCATTTAATTGGGAGAGCATTAGACTGGTTTGAGGTCATTGGATTTGCGTGTGTAAATGGAGAAGCAACTGCCTTCGCATTGCTTAAAAAGAAGTTATCGGATAGTTTTCCAGTGGTACGGAATAAATCGGAGTTAGAGGCTCAGTTTTTTTCATCAAAGCAGCGGAGAGATCAGACCCCGTCCGACTTTATTTATAAATTATTAAAAATCCATAAGACCTTAGATTTAAATTATGATGAGTTAAAATTGGTCGATCACATAGTAATGCGACTCGAACCCAAGATTATGGATTATTTAGAAGTGCGAAACCCCACAACGAAAGTACAGTTATAAGAGTTGGTCGGTCAGTATGAGAAACGCCATAGCTGCAGAGAAACCCAGGGTTCGAGTAATAATTTTGCTAGACGAAGTTGGGATATGAGTTGGAATCCTACGGAAGGACGGAATAATGGAAATTGGAGAGATACAGGGGTAGGAAATAGACAAAAGGATCAGAGAGGACTAAGCAGGGGTGCGAATAATTTTTCTCGTCGTAATTATCAAAATCAAGGATTTGAGGAAGGAAATCGCAACAACCAACCAAATCATCGAACAGACCGGTATCAGAACCGTAGGAGGGTGGTTAGTAAAGGTTCTATTGATGATTCAGCAAGGCGGAATTGGAGGCGTGGTGATGGCACCAGCGGAAGGCAAGAAAATGACAATTTAAACTTCTAAAAAGCCAGGCATGTCAAACACGCGGCCCGCCGATATATAAGTTGCGGCCCGCCATGACTTTTTAAAAAATTTTTAAATATCGAGCTTTTAAAGTTTTTTTTTATGTTGAAAATTATTGAGGTTAACGTTTTTAAATTTAAAACATAATTACTTGTTACTTATTCTCATTTTAAAATAATTCTTATTTGATTATAAAAATAACCTGTGACCTCGCATTTCCTGTGGGCAGAGGGACTGTATGTTAAGGCCCCCTCTGGAATTGGAAAGTTTTATGACAGTGTAAGCATCTTTATGATTTAACAGATAGCCTCATAATTTATCGTGTGTGCGACTTGTTTTTCTCTTTCTCCGTCTTTAGAGTATCCAATCAGCGAGAAGCTAAGAGCATCGTCAGACGCAGTTTAAGACGAAACACAAGATAAAAGGCAGGGTTTGCTCAATCGATTGCTTATCGCGCTCATCAGAAATATTTTCTACCCTTTCGACATCTACACTACTTCCGATCTCTCATCTGATCACAATCCATTCTTTATTTATTTTAAACTTAAAACACCTACGTACTCAAACAACCCTAGAGCAGTCTCCACCTGCTGGTCACAATACACTACAAATTTAAATAGTAATTTCTCTCTTTTTGATTTTCATCCAAACAGCATTACAAATTCTACTGATCTAGAACGCAAACTGAAAAACTTTTCTAACACTGCACTCGCCACCCATAGCCATGCCTCCCGTCCAATAGGAAACGAGCACCGCAGCTACACCCCACCTCACATTCACACGCTCATACAACAGAAAAACAAGCTTCGTAAACGCTATCAGCGTACACTAGACCCCACACAGAAAACAGACTACAATCGCGCACAACAAATCGTTAAAAACACTCTTAAAAAATATTCAAATGATTCTTGGAATAAACGGCTGGAAGCACTTAATGCTCAAGACAACAGCCTTTGTGGAGCACACAAAAATTCTTCAAAAACAAAAGGCATCAGATACCACCACTCGAATGCGCGTCAGGCAGTGCAATCACAGACAAAAACAAAAAACAAACATTCTAGCAGACACACTTAAAAATAATTTCACAGAAAACTCACCACAAAATAAAGATGACACCACAGAAGACGATCACATAAATAACCACAGTCAACAATTTTCTCTCTACTAACCCAACTACCTACCTCGACCCCGTCCTGCCGGACGAAATCATCACTTACATTAAAAAATCTAATAGTAAAAAAGCTCCCGGCAAGGACCTCATTACTAACAAAATGATCAAAAATTTCCCTCTTAAAGTTGTACTAATTCTCACAATTCTCATTAACAAAATTATTAAATTTAATCACTTTCCTACCTTATGGAAAGAGGCTGTAATATTCCCAATTCTCAAACCTGGTAAAAATTCAAAATTGGCTGAGTCATATAGGCCAATTTCCCTACTCTCTAGCTTAAGTAAAATTACCGAATTTATCATCCTCAACAGACTTAAAGATTTTATCTCTCAAAATAACATTATTAACCCAAACCAATATGGATTCACTAAAAACCTTTCCACTACTCACCCTCTTCTTAAACTGACTGAAACTATCACAGCTGGCTTTGAAAAACAAAGATCCACTGGGGCCGTCTTTTTAGACATTCAAAAAGCATTTGACAGAGTCTGGATAAACGGCCTCACATTCAAACTTATTAACTACAAAATTCCCCCCACCACCACCACTCACTCACCTTCTCCACTCCTACATCACTAACCGCACCTTCTCGGTGCGAGTTAACGACACTTATTCAGATACAAAAAACATTTATGCTGGAGTAATCCAGGGATCGTTACTCGGTCCCATCTTATTTAACCTTTACCTAAATGACATACCAACATATTCACTCACTGACATCAATATGTACGCAGATGACACTGCGGTGCTCGCATGTTTCAAAACACCCAAAACAGTAACTTTTGCACTAAATAAGCATCTCGCACTCCTAGAAAATTACTTCAACAAATAGAAGATCAAGATTAACGTCGACAAATCGGCTGCGGTCGTTTTTACACGAAAGCGTACACTCCCACCCCCACCCACAATGTACAACACAATTATACCCTGGTCTCAGGAAACTAAACACCTTGGTCTCATTTTCGACAGTAAACTTACATGGAAATCACACATTTTACACGCTCGCGACAAATTCCGGAAAGTAATGTTTAAACTCTTCCCCCTAATCAACCGGAATTCTCATTTAGATTTGCATAACAAAGTGCTTCTCTATACAGTCGTTTTGCGTCCCATCATGTCATACGCATGTCTAGTTTGGGGTTATGCAGCCAAGACCAATAGAAAAATTCTAGATACCGCGCTCAAAATACTCTCATCAGAATGATAGTTGGCGCCACTAGACGCATGCGCAACGCCGACATTCGTAATTGTTTAAATATACCATCCTTTAAGCAGCATATCCAAGATATCTCGATTAAATTTTTTGATTCACTCAATAGCTCTGATAATATTAATATGCAAAACCTTGAAAATTATACAGCCAATATTAAGAGGAAGCGACCCAGGAGAATTCTCCTGGACTCGTACAATCCTCCATAACTTAAATTTCTCTTTTTATTTGCTAAATTCAATTGTCTTAACTATTTTTGATCCACTTTTATTTATTGCATTCAATGTTAACTGCTCTTGTGGCGGAGTGCTCAGAGCTCCCGCTACACTCAAGACTATAACTGCAGCACTGCCGTGCGCGGTCAATGCGAAGGAGGGTGTCCGCCTAGCAGAAACCCGCCGGTCGCTTTTTTCATACTTGTCTTAAATTTTTTCTCCTACTGGACATTGCGTCGCCACACATCATTACACACACTCACACCCCCATGGGCAGCCTTTTTTGAGCCAATATCCTCATCACTACTACATCCAAATTGGAAGACGCTCTCTCTTCCACCAGATTCCAAAACCGAGCCGCCAAAGATCATCGCCTCGAAGCCCCGCCTACCGGCCTGCCGCCACTCGTCCAATTGCTAAGCTCCATACTATCCAGCATGAAAATGCAACTTAACCAAGACCTATACAGAACTTTTTCTAGCCAGATAAGGGTCTGAGGGTTCCCAGAAACCCATGTACCCGAAATTATATCCGTATATCCGTATATAATCGTTTGCAAGTGAAAGTCGATTTTGGTAAAAGTGGATTTAATCTAAAAATTTATTTAATAATAAAAAAAACCCTAACTTCAACTACAATCAGTAAAAAAAAGATCAATTGAAGATGAACGTCGCATTTTTCAAGAAAAATGGGAACTGCAATATTTTTGTGTCCAAAACAAAAATAAAATAGTATGCCTGATTTGCAAAATCTCTATTTCAGTTGCTAAGGAGTACAATCTTAAAAGGCACTATGACACAAATCATAAAACAAATTATGACCAATATGTTTCAAAACTTCGTGAAGAAAAATTGGCGGATTTGAAATCAACTCTTCAAAAACAACAAAATGTATTTACTAAATTTGTTGAAGACAATACAACTGCTGTAAAAGTTAGTTATATGTTATCCCATTTAATCGCAAGCAGATCGAAACCATTTACTGAAGGTGAATTTATTAGTGAATGCTTAATCAAAGTGGCGGAAGTATTATGTCCCGGACAAATAAAAAAGTTTAAAAATGTAAGTTTAAATCGAAATACTGTATCTAGCAGAGTTGATGAAATAGCCGAAAATTTGAGAAATCAGCATCATTCAACAATATCAACATTTCAAGCCTACTCGATTGCAATTGATGAAAGAACAGATATTCGAAATATTGCTCAGCTGGCCATTTTTATTCGCGGATGCGATGCTAATTTAAAAATAAATGAAGAGCTTTTGGAAGTAATTCCTATGCATAATACAACCCCTGGAGCTGATATTTTTGATGCACTGATGGAAGTTGTAAAAAAGTATAAGTTGCCATTGGATAAGTTGGTTTGTCTTGCAACTGATGGCGCACCTACCATGACAGGTAGTACTAAAGGAGTTGTCGCAAAGTTAAAAGAAACGCGCAAACAACACGGAAACAGTAATTTTGAACATTTTCATTGAATCATTCACCAACAAGTATTGTGCTCCAAAGTTTTAAATATCGGACATGTCTTAAAAATTGTCACAAAAATTGTAAATTATATTCAAGCACATAGACTTAATCATCGTCAATTCACTTCATTTCTGGAAGATATAGAAAGTGAATTCACCGATCTACCATATCATACAGAAGTTCGATGGCTTTCGAGTCATAAAGTATTAAAACGATTTTTCAAGCTGCTGGATGAAATCATAATTTTCTTAGAAACAAAAAATACGAATGGGCTGAATTAAAAGATGGACAAAGGCTAAAGGACCTGGCCTTTTCAGTTGATATCACAAGTCACCTTCATCAACTTAATCTTAAGCTTCAAGGCAAAAATAATCTTGTTACAATACTATTTGATAACATTAACGCTTTCAAACAAAAATTATTTCTTTGGCGAAAACAAATAGCAAACGAAAATCTGTCTCACTTTGAAAGCTGCCCCCCAATATTTACTCATTAAATCCCCTAAATTAAAATTTACAGAATATGCTCACCAAATTAAATTATTAGAAACAGAATTCGATCGAAGATTTTCTGATTTCAAAAAGCTGCGAATTACAATTTCGACTCTTTACTTCACCTCTATCTATCGACATTGAACTTGTTGATGAAAATTTACAAATGGAATTGATTGAAATTCAATGTGATTCTTTGCTGAAGCAAAAATGTATGGAAGTTGGAATTCCAGATTTTTACACATATTTATCAATAGATAGATTTCCTAAGATGTTATCCTTTGTTACGCGTATAATGGCTATGTTCGGAAGTACTTATTTATGCGAGCAATTATTTTCTTTAATGAAAAACAACAAACATTCTGAAAGATCAAGGTTGACCGATAAACATTTATCATCAATTTTAAAGATCGCATCAGCTCAGCATATTCAACCAAACTTTGATGATTTGCTTTGTGAAAAACGCTGCCAAACATCTTCTAAAAAGTAATATTTGGGAACCGGGACGTCCTTGGCAGGTAAAAATAAACTTATTTTAAGCCGTAATATCTGTATATTTATGTGCTTTTTATGTAAAAAAATCACATTTATCAATATAAATAATTGTGTGTGAGCAATTAATAGAGCCATCATATTTTTCAGTCATGTTCTTAGCTTTAGGTACATCTTGCATAAAGTTTACTGGAATGCAACTTCTAAACTTTGTAGTGTTTGTTAACATATTATTCTGTACAATAAATGTAAATAAAAAAAATTAAAAACGTTATTTAATTCTTATGGAGATAATGTGCAGCATCTAAAAACTTTAAATATTTATTTCTGAAAAGTATTTCTTGTATTGGAAATAAGTAAATTTTGTAATATGCAAGATATATGAGTGCTATATAGGTAAAGTAGATTTTCAGAAAATGTACTGGAATCTAAAAAAAAAAACTTATTTTAAGAAAATCAAAAAAAAAAAAAAAAGATACTTTTTATTATGATTTTTAAAAAAATATTTTAAAAATAAGTATTTAATATACTCAATAGGATTAGTGTGCTTTATTTTATTACCTTTGTATTTCTTTTAGTTTTAAATTTTTGCTGTTTAGATTTGAATGTAAGCTTCGAAACACATGTCATCAACGATTCACAGTATTTTCCATATAAAACACTAATATTTTACACATTAATTTTTTACTACTTATTTTTTATACTTCACTTTGAGCTCTATCCTTGCATATTACACAGCATTATTTAGATTAATTTATTAGATAAATATGTAGCTGAAATGTCTTGTTAAAATTATAAAAATAAATCTTGTTTTTAAATTATCTTGCAAACTGCTTAAAATTAATTTTAAAAACAAAAGGAGAGAATTCAGTGTTCAAAATTTTGTCCCTTTAAAAAGGGGGAGTAGTATTTTGCTTATTATATTAAATTCAATTTTCCAGCTTTCTTTTTGTAGAATTATAAAAAAAAAAGTAATACAGCAACAGAATTAGCAAGGTATCTTTTATTTTTTAAGACCAAAAATTTGAAAAAATACAAAATTTGAAGCATTTTAAAGTTCTGGTAACCTTAAATTCTTAAATAATAATTTCCGATTATAACTTCTTTTATTTTCGTTTTTTATATTGAAAAAAAAACCCCTTGACGTTGATTCTAATGAATGCATACCATAATCATTCTACAAATCCTATTTTATTAATTTTTTGAACTATGAAAGCATGTGGCCCCCAACTTAATATAAAATAGATCATGTGGCCCGCAATATCATATGAGTTTGACATGCCTGTTCTAAGCGATCGTGTTGCAGGAGGTAAGCCGGCCGCTAGTTGAGTCAAATCCTCCTAATAGAATTAAACTTAATTCATTACGATTATCACCAGTTGATCTTCCGTATGTACCGATTCTATTGCATGATACATTTATAAAAGCGCTCTGGGATACAGGTGCGGAAAAGTCATTTATTTCAGAAAAAACATACCGATCATATTTTTCTTTTTGTCCTTGTAAGAAATCGTCAGCGGAAGTAGTTACGGCACAAGGGTCGCAATGCAGAAATTTGGGAACCGTTGAGTTACGAATTAAAATAAGGGAATTTTCGAAGTTGTGGAATTTTCATATAATTTCTGAGATGCAATATCCATGCATCTTGGGCATTGATTTTATGTCGCATGCAAAGATAGGTTTTGATTTTTTTACGAAATCGTTAATCATTCCGGACTCGCAGATTGAGAAAGTGGCACCGGACGAAACGGTACGGATAGATTTATCAAAGACTAAGTTAAATGCAGGGCAAAAACAGAAGTTGCAGATTTTGTTTAAGGAATTTCAAGGCTTGTTTTCAGATAAGCCAGGTCTGACGCATGTGTTTTGTCATGAAATTGATAAAGGTGATAATCCCCCTGTTTCTTCGAGACCTTATCGCTATGACATTGTCAAACAGGGTATCATTAACTACCACGTTAAAAAGATGTTGGACGATGGAACTATAATTCCAACAACATCGCCTTACGCGTCTCCAGTTGTTTTATATCGGAAGAATAACGGGTTGCCGTTAGACGATCCAGAAGCTTATAGGTTCGCAATATATTATAGAAAATTAAATGCGATCACGAGGTATCCACGATAATTAATGATTTGATCACTAATATTCCACACACCGAAATTATGTCATCACTTGATTTACGCAGCGGATACTTACAGATGGCGGTAGACCGCAAATATATTCATAAGACGGCATTTGTTACAAAAAATGGTACTTTTGCATTTACTCGCATGCCATTTGGCCTTTCGGGGGCAGCTCCAAATTTTCAGAGGGCAATTGAGATAATCCTTAAACCAGTTCTTGGGCGTTTCACTTTCTGCTACATGGACGATGTTATCATTTCATCTCCATCTTTTGAGCGCCATGTGAAGCACTTACGGGAAGTATTCAGATTGTTGCAAGAGGCTGGTTTAACGTTGAATCGTGAAAAGTGTCATTTCGCGAGGGAACAGTTACGTTATTTGGGTCTAGTTATCAATAAAGAGGGAGTTAGAACAGACGAGGCGAAAGTAAAAGCAATTCTTGAAATGAAACCCTTGAAAACTGCGAAACAGGTAGCAACACTTTTAGGAATGACGGGTTGGTATCAAAAGTTTGTTAAGGACTACGCAGACTTGTGTGAACCCTTGAATGGTTTAAAACAGAAAAATTCTATGTTCAGTTGGTCGGAATCGGCGCAGGAAGCTTTTGATCGTATTAAGAAAGTAGTGACGGAAGCTCCCGTGTTACAGTTACCAGATTTTTCCAAAGCTTTTGAACTTTATATGGATGCTAGTTCAGTGGGGGTAGGAGCAGAGTCGGATTAAAAGCGGGTGGTGGACCTGGCGGCCGCCAGGGGCCCCGAGCTGGGAGGATTTTTGTTATAAATTCAACGCAATGAACAGATGTTGTAACCCCGATGATTTTCACGCATTTGAGTCGTGTAGCAGCCCCAGCCATCTTTCTTCCGTATATTTGTATTGTTGCAATCTGTACAAAATTTTCGCATGCGAGTTTTTGCACAAATTTTTTTTCGGGAAAACAATATTATTCGAGTCAAACAAGTTCGTTTTTAGTTCACAGCTGTCCTTAGTTTCTCTCAGATACACCTTATACTGATGGGGGGATTATAACAACAAGAAAAATTATTGCCTAAGGGCCTAAAAAGGGCCGTGGGTAGCCTAGTGGTTAGAACATCGGACGCCAGACCGGAAGGCCTGGGTTCGATGCCCGATGCCACCAAATACCTGCCGAGTACAAACGGAAAACGTGCTCGTTAAATCTGTGGATCCGAATTGTGTCGCCATCTATCGTGAGCAAAATCGTGCTGTCACCTTCATGGGCTCAAAGCTTAGGCTAATGACAGACGTATCTCTATCCCGTTGCCATGATGAATTTCGTGGGCCTCGATCTGACTACGTCAGACAGGTGGCATAAGCAACAGCAACAACAAAAATTATTGTAGACTAACGAAACTTTGGCATATTTAATTGATTAAACTTTTAAGATCACAGATTAATGTTGGCGCTAGAAGAGCCACATTTCAAATGAAACATTACAAACCGGTGTAACCACAATAATTTTAAATATAAGCATGCGAACAATGTGTCATACAAGTGTAGGAAAACTATTTGTGGCATGGAATTGCATGCCTTTCGCTCTTGGGCGATCCACATCAGGTTGCTTGGTTCCGGTTTTGGATGACACTGCCGTTGCTGTCTAATGATGTCTCATTCACATTTGATTGGAGAAACATCTGGTGATCCAGAGGGTCACTTTGATACATTTTAGAGCATGTTAGGTTACAGCTGGGTATGAGGGTGCACGTTATACTGACGCCCCTTGAACGATGTTTATAAATGGCATTGCAACAGTTTGAATCACCAGACTGACGTATAAGATTGCATTCAGGGTGCGTGAATTAACCTGGAGAAAGCTCTTGCAATCAAGGAAACTTGACCCCCCCCTCCCAGATCATAATTCTAGGTGCCGGTCCAGTGTGCTTAGGTCGCAGGAAGATTGTTTACAAGCCCTGACCTAGCATTCTTCTAAGCAATGTACAGCCATCACTGCGTTGGCTTAACGTACACCCCTGCAACCCTTCCTCCTTACTGATGTTAAGTACGAATGATGTCAAGCCTGACTGATGTCGAGTACGGCTTGAGGGCCTAAAACTTGACTTTGCAGGAGAAGGGGCCCTAATATTCTTCGTTACGCTATTGCATCACTAGCACCAAGATAGAAACAGCTTTGATCGGAGAACACAACACATCGTGACTCCGCTCTCCAATGATCTCTTGCATGACATCTCTATAAAGTCGCAGATACCGTGATTTAGAGCTAATCGTAGGAACTCTATAGGGAGTCTGGTTGGGAGCTATTTCTGATTAATTAGTAGATTCTTTGGTTTGTTACAGTCCACTCTGTAAGTCTGGTGCAGAAAAAAACTATAGTTTCTGTTGTAGATGAACTACGATGTTTCCCAACCTTGTGGTGAATATAGTGGTCTTTTCTGCCAATGGTGACCCGTGCGTGGTTGGACCATAGTTTTCTTGAGGTAGTGCCTTTCCGAGATCACTGCTGCAGAAAATAATGCACAATGGATACATTCCTACCAACTGTTTATGAAATATCGTGGCAAGAAAATCCACCTTTTTTATAAGCTCTATTATACTACCTCGTTCAACTTAGCGAATTGTTCATAATGGCTTCTTCGGCTTCTTAAAGTCATACCGGACGAACATCAACTTGCTACGTCAAATCTCTACGATAATTAACACTCAAGAAATTTATTGTGTGTATTTAAAGCACAACTGATTCGCATCCTCAAAGTCGCTTAACTAACGACTCACTAGTGCGTCTAACGCGAAATTTGAATCAAAGTCATCTTTTGGATGAGTAAATACACCTACCAAGTTTCTTTGCTGTAGCACAACTCCTTGGTGATGGAATTTTTATTTCCATACTATATTTACTAATTAAGGTAAATGAAGTAAATATGAAGTTATGTGATAAAAGGTATGTTTAGTTCAAAGCAAACTGTTTCAAGCTAATTGAATTTAAGCCTTAATAGCAAGGTAACGATTAATAAAAGCAGCCCTGTCTGAAATCCGTAATATGAATGAGGGGGTAAAAAAGAGGCAACTTTTCTTTTGAAATGGATAGAAAATATTAAACTTCTCTAATGAACATGATTGGGAATATCAAACACCAAGGAATAAATGCCACTAGCAAATCATTGTAATAAGTTGAATGTTAGTTATCAAAAAGATTTTGGCTGCTAAAATCTCTAGAAAAGTATGTCCAAAATTTCAGAAATGAATTTGGAAATATGGAACTAGGAGCAATTGATTTATCGGCTCTCGTTTGACCAGCTCGTAGGTAGCAAATGAGAAAAATTATTTTCAGCGAAAATAAAAAAGTGGGTTATGAAAGTTTGAGAGAAAAGGGAAAATTTCAAAGGGTGATTTATGTCATATGTGATAACAGCAACAGCAGAAGTATCCCAAAGATCTGAGATATATGAAACTGTTACGGAAAACTTCACTGTATTTTTTGACGAGAGATAATTATACGTCTGAAATTAAGAAGAAAGCTGCACAAAATCTAAAGGAAATTTACTAAGGCGATATTGAATCTTTTGAATTTGACGATATGAATTGGATTAGTTTTTACCATTTTTAAAAGAAAACAGAGATACAATGAAGCCCCCCATTAGAAATTTATTGAGTTGCAAGAGGTCTCGTGTAGACCGACATCCACCGATATTGAATGCATCAAGTGAGAGTTCTTTTTCAATTTTAAAGCATATTAAAAATTACTTATAAGAAGCAATATGGGAGAGAAGACAAACAGAATGGCCATATTATGTATAGAACATGATGTTTTGTACAAAATAGAAACAGCAAAAATAATTGATGAATTTTCCAAAGACAAATCAAGAAGTAAATTTGAATAGCAAAATTAAGTTCTTTAATAAGGTTTTTAATTTTTTAAATTATAGCTAAGATTTTTCTTTAGCCGTTGAGTTTTATTATTAATAATGCATTTTATTTTGTTAATATAAGATCAGCGAATCGTTTCACTATTTTTGTTTTTCGACTCTTGAACTATGGGCCTCAAACCTTTTACCGCCAGGGGCCCCAACTATCTTAATCCGCCTCTGGCTAGGAGCAGTGTTGACGCAGAATAATAGGCCTATTGCGTTTGCCTCAAGAACATTAAACCACGCAGAGAGAAATTATAGTGTGACGGAACGTGAATGTTTGGCTGTCATATGGGCGTTAAATAAATATCGCACTTATTTCGGATCTTTGCCGGTGAAGGTGATAACAGACTATGCAGCACTTACCAAATTAACGAACGGGAAGAATTTGTTGTCTAGAATGATAAGGTGGACGCTTAAGTTGGCAGATTTTAATGTGGAATGGGAGCATCGCCCAGGTACACAAAATGTGGGAGTTGATATATTGTCTAGAAATCCATTAGGATAGTAATGATGAAGCAAAGGTGTCTTGTGCGGTGATTAGGTCGTTGGTATTATCGTCTAGGGAACAGTTGAGAGAAGAACAGATGAATGATCCGGAGTTGGGTCATATCTTAAAGTTTTTAGAAAATCCTGACGATAGTTCAATTAATGAGTCAATCTGTAGAAATTGGTCCCGCGATTTTAAAGTAATAAATGGGTTGTTATATTATGCAAAATATATATCCAAGCTCTGTGAATTAAGGGTATTTATACCCAAAACATTACGTAAAGATGTTATGCGAGAATTCCATGACTCGTCGATGGCGGGCCATCTAGGCAAAAGGAAAACCTACTTAAAATTAAAAGACGCGTGTTATTTCCCATACATGCGGAAATATATATATAAATATGTATCAACCTGTGATCTTTGCCAGAAGTTTAATTATAAGAACGGATTACCAGCTGGTCGATTAATTCCGATAGTAACAAATTTTCCGAATGAAATAGTATCTTTAGATTTATTAGGCCCATACCCTGCAACTAGTCCGGAACGTTATAAATTTATTTTAGTAATAACAGATAATTTTTCTAAATGGGTTGAAATAGTTCCCTTAAGAAAAGCTTCGGCTAAGGCAATTTCCAATGCATTTTTTGAGAATTATATTTCGCGTTATGGAGCTCCTGTTAAGTTAGTCACCGACAACGGCCCCCAAATGATATCCGAAGTTTTTGAGCAAGTGTGTCGCAGGTTGAACATAAAACATGTTAAAACTGTGGTATATCGTCCACAAGCTAATCAAACGGAAAGAGTTAATCGTACTCTTCTACAAATGATTTCGAGTTTTGTCAAGGATAATCATACTAACTGGGACCAATTTCTCCGTGAATTTAGTTACGCTTTGAGGACAGCAGTACATGAGAACAACGGGTAAAACACCGGCGGAATTATTTTTAGGTAGAAAATTAATCACCCCATTTCAAAAATTAGTAATGGTAACTGATGGATCAGACTTAGTTTGCGAAAATATGGAAAAGTTGTTTGAGGAGGCTAGGAGAAATACTAAAAGGCAGCACCAGAAGAAGGCGAAATATTATAAAAAGAGGAGACGTGAAGTTAATGTGAAGGTTGATGATCTAATGTTAGTTCAAACTCACCCGTTGAGTTCGGTGAGTAAGAAAATGGTGGGTAAATTTATGCCAAAGTTTGAGGGCCCCTGTAAGGTTTTGAGTGTGAAAAATAATAATTTAGTAATATTAAAGTTTGGTAAAAGAATAATGGTTAATGTGGATCAGGTGAGAATTTACCATCAAAGAGAATCAGAAGACAGTGTCACCGAATCAGAAATTGTGGGAAATAGTCATCATAATGCAGTAGCATCAGACAGGTCGGATGATAGGCAGCCGAGAGTAGTGCAATCAGAAATTGTGGGAAATAGTCATCATAATGCAGTAGCATCAGACAGGTCGGATGATAGGCAGCCGAGAGTAGTGCAATCAGAAAGTGATGGGAATTGTCATAGAGGATCAGAATCAGGAAATTTGGAAGGTAGGGGAGATGTAGTCAGGGATAGACGCGATGGAGAGGAGGTGAGAAGGAAAAAATGTTTGCGGACGGAATCGACTGTTTCTTCGGGGAAATTAATAATAATTGCAGGAAAAGGAAGCCACGTTGGATGGAGAGGGAGAAAAGAGGAAGGCCCGAATCCTGGATCGAGATTCAACAAAGGAAGAAGAGACCAGAGGCCCAGGCATCCCGTGACAAGAGAAAGTTGTCCTCGTCCATGCCGTCTCGTCCGTCAAGAAAGCGGTGTAGAAAAGTGGAATCCAAGAGGCAATCGGAAGGAACAATTCCAGGACCATCCCACAGAAAGGAGAGGAGAAAAATCAGATGCAACAGGTCCCGTCCAGTCCAGCAGGAACGGAACTGCCCTTACAACCTCCTGAGCCAACGTCGAGAGGACAGCAGCCAGAATCAAAATCCCGCAGGAGGAGGGAACGCCCCAGCAGGAGCATATCAACTACAGCAAACTCAATGGAGGAGGAGACCCAGAAGGTTGGAGCGGAGAAAAGACAGCCCTAGGACAAGGTCATCTAGCACAGAGGCCATGGTTGGAGACAAAGCTTATGCAGATTGGATCTAAAGATTAGCCAGGTTGTATAATTCTAATCTGTTTATTTTCCCTCTGACAGAAAGTTCAGAGTATTTTCCATGTGGGTTAGTCTAAAATTTTTTTGTACAATTAGATTACAAAAGTGGTCACTGCGTTGTGTGCATTTTCATATCGATTGAAAAAGCTTTTGTATTTAATTTTTTTCCAAATTGTGGAAAAACATTTGTTGAATTGCATTTGTTTTGCTACACATTAAAGACGTGGCTTTATATGTGAGATTACTTGTATTGTTTGTTGTAATATATTGTATGTGAAAAATGTATATATTTTTGTGTGTAATTATTAAGATGTATAAGTAGTATCTGGTTTCGGGGCGCGGCGTAATTAGGATTACTAACAAAAACATTAACAGCGCAGCGCAATTGATTGGGAATTTTTGAAAATGAAACCAGATGAAGGTTATTTTGATATGAGACTATATATATATAATATAATGTATGCCATATTTCTGTCAATAAAGAAGTTGTATAAGGTTCTGTGCATTCAATGTCATGTTTTGAAAAGAAAATTGATATAGTTTCCTTTCAGGGCAGCAGTCCCTGAACATAGTGATGAGATGAAGGAATGATGTCATATGAAGATATTATTGTAAAATTTTTATATTTATTAGTACTTAAGTAAAGTGCATAATCAGGGTTTTTCCCCTTAAGCCAAGGTTTTCCCCTGATCTTCGCCCGAATGGGATGCACTGTAGGGACAATAGATGTGAAAGATAATAAAATAGAGTGGAGTGCTTTTTTGAGTAGTCATTTCTGTGTGCTAGTTTAATTAAAAATTCTAGACTTACAGAGTTAAAGCTTTTTGCAGGTTCAGAGTTTTTCAGGCGTTAGGCGTGTTACGTGAGTTCTTTCAGGTCGTTTAGACCTTCAATAAGTCACGCTTTTTTCTCGGAGGGGGTTGTGACGGATCTGTACAGTTCTTCACTAATCCTCTAAATATTCTTTCAAATTTTATTTATTTCAACCAAGCTCCACCGGGAGCCAAAGCGTGATTTATGCAAATGAGATATTTTATATAAGTTCAGGTTTCGCGAGTTAACGAGAGAGAATGAAATGAATTGAGAAAGAGTTATAAAGTAAAGAAGTAGATTTAAAAAGTAAAGTTAATCGAAGCATCGGAAAATCAACTCACAGTCGTTGACGAATTTAGTCGTAGTAAAGATATAAGCAAAGCTGAAGAGCTAAAGATTGAATTTGTAAAGCCAAGAGTGAAGTTTAGCTTTTATCTAATCCAACCTGAACCAAATCACTCAACAAGACGGACCTGTCCCAGTTTAAGAATCAGGTTAGTGATTTAAAAATTGTAAATACGTGTACGTGTGTTAGCTGTAATTGTACGCGCTGATCTTTCGTAGATTCAGTTTAGATTTCGTAGTTCCGCAATTAGTGACCCCTTCTCATTCTCCACATTGTTTTATTGTTCTTATATTTGAATAGTGTATATATAACCTTCCTTGATTAAGAAATACCAATAAATATAGTGATTTGTAAAGATGTCTTTTGAATTCATTAACTCAGCTACACGTCCAGAAACGAGTAACATTAGACGAGGGGATGATAATCTTAGGGGAGGTAATGTTCCACGACATCATGTCTTTAAAGGGATTCTCAAGAATAAGAGCATTTGAAAGATTTGTGTTTAGTAGTACAGTGACGATCAAAATTATATTTTTTATCTGTAACATTTTCACGACAAATCAAACAAGTTGTTGATCCATGTTTGTTTTTCTCTACGAATTAGTCAAGATCCCAATAGTCTTGAAACAGCAAATATTTTTTAGACATGAGGGTTAGTTAAAAATTAGTTACATCTATAAAATGGTCGCGACTGCATTGTTATTTGTTATCACTAACCATTACAATAACAAAAAGAAAAAAAAATTATTTCACAATTTGTACCAGAACGGTATCGATAGCAAAATTGATATATTTGATTGCTTGATTGATAGAGTTCTCGCTAAATTTTTAATACATTAGTCCTAAACAATTGAATTCGTTTTTTTAACGGACCTAGACCTGGCCACTCAGAATGGTCGGGTGGGCTATATGCGGCCATGGGCCACAGGTTGAGTATCGCTGATTTAGAGGTACCGATGAAGTTTTTAGTTCTCCTCATAATGGTAATTTTATGGGTACCCTGAAACTGCTAGCAGAGTTCGACTCATTCATTCGTGAACATATCGAACTGCGAGAATTTCCACCAAAATCGTTAATATCGTACTTATCAAAATTAATATATGAGCAAATAGTTGATATCACATGAGCAAGCAAATCATTAAACAATTATATAACTCAAATAAATACAGTCGGTCGAAAAAATAGTCGAGCACCGTGACCCTTTCAAAAAATGATTGAAAATGGAAAACGACCTTTTTGGAAAGGGCTCTTTTGGTCAGAATCGTGTCCCCTATGGTGTGTTGATCGAAAATTTTTTTCAAATTCCTCTGAAAAAAATATGTTGGATGGGGCGCGAGAAAAAAAAAGTTTCATCCTAGACGAAGGATGAAAATGGAGGGGGTGAGCCACAAATGAAATGGAGACTTGTCACGCTGGGCAACGACCCATGTAATGGAGGTAGGTCAGGGAGGGTAAATGAAAGGGAGACAAGTCAAGCTGGGGGAAAGCAGCGACCTATGAAGTGTAGGCATTACAACGTTGGTATGTCGAGAAAAGACAGAGAATCATTCCAATAGGGGTGTTGTTAGAACATTGGAGACGAGCCATCTCACGACGTTGCCATCTTGGCGTGTCTCATCTGGTGCGAACCATCGTCTACGTGAGTCAACCCAAATCGTCGTGTGACAAGGGTCCTGACAATTTAAGCAACATGCGTCTTATTTTCACATCAATCGACCCTTGCACCCGCATAGTATTGCGTTTCTCTGTACCCTCTTTCCAGGGGGAATAGAAAAATTACTGTGGGAGCCACTTGGAAATAAAAATGTATCCAGTTGGGCTGCCCAGCGTGTACGGGGCCCATGGTATACTGTAAGATGGGGGGTACCGATCCATGTGACGGGCTGGAAATTTTTAAATTGTGTGATTCCCTTGTATCCGCGCTACGAGGAAACGGAGGAATGCACACCTCTGCATTTGAATCTATACGATAATAAAATAGTGTATGTCGAGGAGGGACACCAGGGAGCCGAGTATTCCTTTCAACGCATGAGAGACGAAGTGTATGTGTTGCCTCGTAAACAACAAAATATGATGAATGAAGTCAAGAAAACAAAACAAGCATGTGCCATGGACCACAAGCTGATATTAAGGTCAAAGATGGATGAAATGCAAGCGAAAAACGACCCAAAGCTCAACGAGATGAAAGCGAGAAACGACCTCATGGAAAGGGAAAGAGATTTGATTCAAAGGGAAAACGACGTGTTGAAAAAGGAACTTGACGTGGTGAAAACAAAAGAAAATGAGTTGAACGCTAAAGTACAAAACATGTCAGTTGAAAATAAAATATTGAAAGATTTGTTGCAAAGAAAAAGAGTGGACAGAATCTCTTCCAATACATGGCGTTGGAAAAACAATAATGTAAAAAGGTTGGTTCGACCTCGTTCAGCCATCTCTCAACTTTCGAGTTTACTAGCAAACACCTTTGAAACTAAATCATGTAAGCTTCTCTAAAAAAAAAAAAAAAAAATTTTTTTTTTTTTTTTTACAGAGGTAGGATGTTTTAAACCTTTTGAGCTCTTCAATCTGCTGAGAGATTGGTTGTCAATATTATTTGATTCTGAAAGATATTTTAAATTTGCCTCACATTCTTTTTTTGGCTTCTGCGATATTTTATTTTATTAGCCTTCCATTGTGAATCTTACACAATGTTCCAGGCACAGTCTCAAAAAATGTGTCAACCTTCCATTGTGAATCTTACACACAATGTTCCAGCCACAGTCTGAATCAATGTGTCAGAGTTTTTTTTCTTGTCGTTTCCAAACCCCCCAAATGGAAGAATGATTCCTGGTCCCGAGCTATGCTCCTTTCCAGCAAACATTCTCCCATGGCTGTTCCAAACCATAAATTAGTATAATATATGGAATGTCACCATGATTTGCTTTTCATCTTTCACATTTTATTGGTCTTACATCTTGCACAATGTTCTAAATATTGTGTCAGAGTTTTTTTTCGGGTCGTTTCCAACCTTGACTCTGAGAGTAGCCCCAAAAAATGGGAGATGAATGACTGGTCTCGAGCTATGCTCCTTTCCAGTCATCCATCTCCCATTTTTCTGGGGAATCCCTGTCCCCCTCCTCTACGAGGCTGCTCGTATGGGGTTGGGCGCCCTGCAGAGAGGACAGGCATTCCTCACCTCCAGGTTTTGCAGTAAACACCGCATGTGAAATACATGGCCACAATGCGTCTTTTCTGGCCAATGCATCGGACTCAGACAGATGGAACACGTCTCGGGTATTTGGAAGACGCTTTCGGGCCATTTGAGTGCAAAACAGACATCCAAGACGGCTTGAGCCAAGAGAATCCAAGGGGCCAACGGTTGAGGTCCATGTCGCCTCCAGGCCTTGTACGCCAATCGATACAATTTGGGAAGGGCCAAGACCGTCCACAGAGCTTGCAGAAAGGCCCCCTTGCCTTGGGCCGCCTGCTGTTCGAGGTAATCACTGTAAAGTTCGGAAGGTTCAGAAGAGGTGAGACATTCGAAGGTGGGCAGGTCGTCGATGGGCTCGGGATGGGGAAACACTTTCCGTAAAAGGTCTCCCAGGTCCACGGGGGAAAGAGCAATGACGTCGGACAGAGTGAGAGTCTGTAACTGGGCTCGAAACTGCATCATAAAAGTAATGTACTCGGCAAAATGGGCCTCGTGGTATTCGGCCAGGTAGATTTGAAAGGCTTTGTCATTGTCTCGTATGAGGCAAAAATGCGTCCGAATCGTGCTTTTGAGAGAATAGCGACGCGCAGGAAGTGCTTTTGGATTAGCTAGACAGGAGGAAGATCCTGTGAGGGTCATGTCCGTTCTTTCAAAATAAATTGCATCATCTCCGGGAAGCCCTTCCCGCCGGAAGCCAAGCAGGGGCACCTTTCAAGGTGGCAGAAAGAGTAGGGAGTGGATCCACGGGGCCCTGTCTCCACCATTGACAGTGAGCTCGTGTCAAACATTCGAGGGAGTGTAAAGACCCGTCCCGTACGACGACATGATTGAAGCGTTTCACGATAAAATAGTGTTCGGGGGCGTCAAAGACATTAAAACAATGGCAAGTGTCGGGTCCTTCCGTGCAGGCATCTGCACTATAGACACAATCGGAAAGATGGAATCCATGCTCGCTCAAGACCACCTGGACGGGAATGGGAAAGTGGGTCGCGAGTTGTTGAAATTTCACAATACCCGCTAAACGTTGCAAGCGTCGTCTATAAGACGACCAGCGTGAGACGTTGTCTCGCAAACCTGGGAGAATGTTTTCTTCCAATTCACCCAGGAGAGAATCGAACGAGGTCATCATGAAGAGAATAAGAAATATTGACAACAGAGCAAACCAAATGAAAGCTCGAGGGGAAGGCTCAACCTTTTTAAACACTCCAATCTTTCTAAAAAAAAAAAAAAAATTTTTAAATTTTTTTTATAGAGAGATTGGTTGTAAACTTTGTTTGCGTCTGAAAGATATTTCAAACTTTGTTTGCGTCTGAAAGATATTTCAAACTTTGTTTGCGTCTGAAAGATATTTCAAACTTTGTTTGCGTCTGAAAGATATTTCAAACTTTGTTTTCGTATGAAAGATATTTCAAATTTTATGTGCTTCTGACAAATCTTTTAAACTTTATTCGCTTCCGACAGAGGGTTTGGGAAACCCACTCTGGATCACGTCATACATCCTTTGCCAACGTTTACTATTTTCGTCCGTCCAATGCATGGCCTGGGGTAAATAGTGTTTTCCAATCTCTAAAATTTGTTTCAATCGTGCTTCGGTGGGTTCACCGTGCATCACTCGTTCTTGAAACACCATCGATTCCAATAAAACGTGAATCACACAATCATGAGGGGGCTCTTCTCCCCGAGAACACACTAAACAATCTTGTTCACAATAGCATGCATCCGAAACAACAGACATGGTCGGACACGATAGATTGAAAAGAAACAAAATTTCAAAGCACACTACACTAGACGAGTAAATGAAATGAGGGGGTGGTAGAAAGCTTTTAAACTTTGAAAGAACACGGAGTTGTAATACACGCAGCACTCGAAGAGAACAACTCTAGCTAGAAAAGAAATAAATTTATCCTTTTAAAAAAAAAATTATTATTATTTTTTTTTTTTAGAGAGAGAATGTTTAAGAGCAAACACTTTGCAGATTACATTTAAGAGCAAATAATTTGCAGCTTCTCTTTTTCAACATGACCGACACGGACGATGTGTTGAGCCTGTTATTCACCCCTGGTTCCCCTTTGCCCTCCATGGCTTCTCCTTCACACCCAGAGTCTTCTCATGAACCCCCAAAACTAAACTCTCCCCAAGACCATCGACGACGACGTCGTTTCTCCTCGTCTCGACGACGCCCTCCTTATGCTTATCGATTTCCCCAGCACCACGCTCAAGTCTTTTTCCATACGCACGGTCTGGCCGTGTTGTGTCTCCGAGACCATGGTTTCACGCTCACCAACGGGGTCGTCTCGTATGCTTCGGATCGCGTCGGGGCGCATGAAGTGTTCAACTCTTTACATTATCTCAATGTCGGCACCCTCTGTGTGACCTATTCTCGTTCCAAGCAAGACTTTAAAGACATTCAAGCAAAATGGAGCGCTTTCAGTCCTTTCAAACGCATCCCCGTCATGCTCTTGAAATTCCATGCACGAGGCGAATGTCCCTTTTGCCACCAGACGCAATGTCATCGTTGGATTGCCGTGCAAGGCATGTGTGCCATTCTCCACCAACGTCTCAACCCCATTTTTCACTCGCATCCGGCCTGAAAAACGTATAAAAGGAGGACGCAGGTGGACGCTTCTCCTCAGTTTGCAGCATGGATGCCTTCCCAGAGCACCTCTCCTCCACCGTGGTGCCCGTGACGCTGCCCGAGAAACCCGATGCGTTGGAATATGCCGCTCAACAGGGCCAGGTGCGAGCGGGCATTCTCTACCAGGAGCCTCACGCCAAACGCGTGTTTACCTTATTTCGTCAAGATCCGTGGTACCACCAAAAGACGTTGATGGACAATTTCAAGCGGGCCGTGCTGGAAGCCAAGCACGTCAACGAATTTCGACCCAACGCGATCCTGTGGGAAAAAGTGTCCAAAAGCCTCTTGTAAAATCCAGATCGTTTGCTCAAAAATACCGATAAGAGGATGGTGTACATTTTTGGCAACATGTTTTTTGTGAAAAAAGACTTTACCTTTATATTGAGAACGGTGCACCCCGGAGAAGTGCATTTCATTCAAACGACGCAGGTGCCCCTGCTGCTCTACGAACTGCCCCCTTCCAGTCTTCAGTGTCGAGCCCAACCCAACGTGAACGAGACGAGTTTCGAGCCCTACGACCAAATGCTCTACCATCGGACCAACTTGGAGCCACACACGGCCTATCCGATCCTGGCGGGAATCCACTATTTGCTGTTGACGGTTCAAAAAACCGTTTTTTGGTCTGGACCTGATCCCGAATCCCTGCTCCTCAGCTCCTTTAGAAGGGATTTCACCTGGGAGATTTTCGGGGGGAAAAAACGTTGGATCAAATCGCCTACAAGCTACCGCCTCCGACCCCAGTTCTTGGACTGAAGCGATCTGGGGAGGGGACGCGCCCCTCCAAGAAACGAGGATGCATCCAGAGACCTGGGCCTGTGCAGATTCCACAACCTGAGCTACTCTATCTCCAGCCTGTGCAGATTCCACAACCTGAGCTACTCTATCCTCAACCTGTGCAGATTCCAGAACCTCAGCTCCTCTCTCCGCCACCTGTGCAGATTACAGAACCTGAGCCAATTCCAGAACCTGAGCTCCTCTCTCCACCACCTGTGCAGATTCCAGAACCTGAGCTCATCTCTCCAGACCCCGTGCCAGAGCCCGAAGCTGCTTGGCTTGACCAACTCCTAACGTCCTTCTCTGGACCCGAACCTCGGTTCTCCACCTGGTGCCCTCGCTCTTTGATGAAAACAATGAACTCATCACCTTCCTGGAGACTTTTGAACACGATATGGCGATGGAGCCCCTGGACTTGTCAATGTCCAAACTCTCCCCTTGTATCCGACCCTCTGTTGGATTTAAAGCCATGCAACCTCTGAATCTATCTTGTAGAGTATGATCATGATCAATAAAAAAATGATTATTTTTTAAAAAACACAAGTCTCCTTCTTTGTGTCCGAATGATACAACATTTATTGGACCCGTGTCCAACAAAAAGTATTATTTTTTAAAAAAGCAAGTCTTTTTCTCTTTGTGTCAGAATGATCCAACATTTATTGGACCAGTGTCGACATCGCACGACGATCGTGTTTGACAATTTGGGTCGCTGGCCCGATCGAGTCACGTATTACGAGCACGACTATCCTTACACCATCCTCTTTGAACCCAATTTCGGTGTGCACGTGCATCAGGTCGTGTTTACCAGTCATTTGGATTTGACGTGGGATCCAGGCGTCGAGTTGAGATTCTTTCAACTGGGTCGTCCCCCGTCTCACCGAGTTTGGGAAGCCCATCAACCTCACAATAAGGAGGCCTATACGTTGAATCTCACAAACTGCACGCGCCTAGCGGAGGTGTACGTGAGACTATTAACGTGGTTGGATGATTGGGAAATGCATCGAGACAACCACCTTCCTTGGCGCCTGGTCATGCCCCCAGCTTGGAAACGGGCGTTGGAACCCCACGTGGAACGCTCGCATCGCAACGCCTTGGAATATGGGATGCCTGTAGACGTCACGCTCCTCGAGCCTATATAAGGCCAGCCTCTAGCCAGCAGAATCATTCTTTTTCAGAAGGAGCAGCATGTCTATCTATTTTGCTCATGCCAACTACTTTCTCCACCAGTTCAAGCCAGTGCCCATCGAGTTGTCTATTGCCACCCTTCCCAAGAATGGCAGTGATCCTCAAGTGCTCTGCATTACCGTCAACCATGACGGACTCGACTCCACGCCCCGAGACATGCGATACAATGCCTGCAAAAACGCTCGTCTTCGTCTGGTACGTCCCTTGCCCAAGAGTGTGCCTGTAGACTACCTACCCTATTGCGTGAGGGGCATGGTTGACCCAGGAGGTCTCATTGTCGTGAAAAGCTCCAAACAGCAAACAATTTTTAAAGAGTTGGGACTCGTCACCGTATGCTTGGAGATGCTGCCCAAATTCAACACCCTTTGCGATGGCACCTTTCCCAACCCCATGCATGATGACCTCCACGAGGAACGGGACGTGTCTCATTGCACCATGCTGAAATCTTTTCAATTTGCAAAATATCTGCAGCAGTTTCAAAAGTTGCAGGCGGAATGGAAGGACAAAGTTTCAGCTTTGATAGAGTGAAAAAAAATTTGCTAATGGCCCAAAAAAGGGGGACCGAGTCGACACCAAAGTCGACTCGGTCCCCCTTTTTTGGATAAAGGAAGGTGCCAAGGTTGGAGAGCCTCTCTTTTAAAAATTTGTACTTTTTACCAACCTCTTGTATTTTTTGCATGTCAATGTTGAATAGCCGATAGAAATCTCATGATATGGATTACCAGCCAATAGGAATCGATTCACGTGACCCACCAGAGTATATTAGGCGAGCCATCCGCCGCCCTTCTCTCAAATGCAACATGTCTCATCTAGCCTTTTTTGCTCATGCCAACGTGTTTCATCGTGGGGGTAAGCCTGTCCCCATCGAAATCTCCATTGCCAGCATTTCGGAGGATCCACAAGTCATGTGCATCACCGTGGATCATTCCAATGTAAGGACGACCTCGAAAGATGACCGGGTCAATCGGTATATCAACGAACGTCTCCGTCTCAAAAGCCACCTGCCTGGATCCGTGCCCCTCGAATACCTCAGCTTTTGCGTCAGGGGTAAATTTGGTCAGCTGGCGCAAGGCAATCGAGGCCTCATCGTGGTCAAGGGAACCGACCAGCGCAAACTCTTTTGAGCAGCTGGGGTTGTTTACCATCAGCTTGGAGCGCTGCCAAAGTTCCAGGATCTCCATGACCGTACGCTACCGATCACCTCCACGATGAGGTGCACGAAAATTTGACATTTCCGAGTGCACCATGGTCAAATCTTACCGGTTTGCGCGTTATCTACAGCATTTCAAACAAGCTGCAGGCCGAATGTCAGAAACAAATGGCTGATTTAGTGGAGTAAATGTGGAACATTGAACTGTACATATTGAACATTGAAATATTAAACTTCTACCTATTGAACTGAACGAAAAAAGGGGGACCGAGTCGACTCTTGTGTCGACTCGGTCCCCCTTTTTTTGGGTGAAGGAAGGTGCCAACGTTGGAGGGCCTCTCTTTGAAAACTTGTACTCATCTGAGAAAACTTTTCAGAGTGAGAAAAATTTTCAGAGCAAAGAATATCTAAAACAAAACACACATTGCTTACGAAAATTCAAACTATGCTCTTTGGAAGCATGTGTAGAATAAAAATGACGCACTGTCATTTCCTCGTCACATTGTGGGGAACATATGGGATCATTTGAATGATTATGTAAATGCCTGAAAAAAGCCGAAGAAGATTTAAACATGTTTGTTGTGAGTTGTAAATGATCAACTTTGAATGCTTACAATCAGGGAATACAAACAGAACTGTCAAACTCTCAGCAGATTGAAGAGCTCAAAAAGTTTAAAACATTCTACATCTGTAAAAAAAAAAAAAAAAAATTTTTTTTTTTTTTTTAACACAGAGTGAGAAAACTTTTCAAAGTGAGAAAAATTTTCAGAGCAAAGAATAGTTTGAGTTTGACTCCAAGTTGTCGAGTGTTTATACCCTACATTCAAGTGACGTCATGCGCAGTAGAATGTTATAGGACTTGTCATTTTTTTT
>BMAO01014749.1:0-11163 GCA_019973975.1 Trichonephila clavata | reverse complement strand
TCTGTGCCCTCCCCGCCTGCGCCGCCTTTACAGCCAGAATCGGCTTTTCCTCTGCGCCGCCTCCTAAAAAATCTTGATTTTTTTTTAATTTTTAAAAAATTTCTGAATTTGGCTGCCAAGACCCTTTCCCACAGCATTTGTGAATTGCGTACGTTAGATTTGTGAAACCGGAGAGAAACCCATTGTCTCAAAACTTGATCCAATTAGCTTTAGCTGCCAATAAATTTATCTGAGTGGCATTCTTTGGGATGGGATTTGGGGGTTCAACCCCCAAGGCAAAAGATGATCCTTACATTTTAGGGATCAATTCCTCCTTTCAAACTCTGCTGCCTGAGGCATGCCGCGAACCAGCTCCCAAAATTGAATGCAGTGCAGTTTCTCGGAACACGAGAACAAAATTTTATTTTTCGAGAAAAAAAAATCGAAATTTCGAAAAACCCCTCTTAGGCCAATAGATTTTTAATATAAAGATTTAATTTTTAGCTTTCGCCTCTCTGTTTCTTAATATATGTACCCTATAAAAGAAGTTTGTGTATGCCACTGATTCATCAGTTATTTCAACTTTGTTTATGCTACAAATCTGTTTACACCAATATAATGAGGTTAATTTTAGGAATATAACACAACTTTTTTTTTAAAAATTTGTTTTAGTGTTTTTTATAATTTTTTTTAAAGTGGCCGCTATAGCCTTGTGGCCATAGTTACGGACTCATGGATGGAGTGTCATGGGTTCAAACCCTAGTGCCCCTGAAGACACGCCGTATAGAGGGATTGGTGCACATTAAATCTGTTAAGCCTCAAACTCCTCCTGTTGGTGGGAAAATTAGGAGAGAGGGTGCCATCTCAGGTGCCGTCTACATCTCTTGACCATGGCTCAAAATTAAGAGGTCGATCGCAGGTAAGTGGCCACAGTAGCGTAGTGGTCAAGGTAACGGACTCGTGGCTGGTGTGTTATGAATTCGAACCTTATGCCGCTAAGTAAGACCCTCCGTGTAGAAAAGGTGTGTCTGATGTGGCTCAAAGTTCTTCCATTGGCTTAATGTGGAAGTTCGGAGAGGGTGTCAGCTCAGGTGCCGCCCTCGTCACTTGACCGAGGATCAAAATTACAAGGTGCGTTGCCAGTAGCCCTCTTGCTGCTTTATAGTACGACGTAAAAAACTTTCATTCATTTATTTAAAAAAAAAAAACAGATCCTAGGTGGTTAAAATGGCTATTTTTTCATTACTTTGCATACAACATCAATTTAATGTTTTATTCAAATTCGTTGGAGAGGGGGGGGGGATTACCAAGCTTGATGGTTAAATTGTCATTGCAAGTTTCTTAACAGTTATACTTAAGGCTGTTTTCGCCATATGCACAAGAGCGTGAACTTAACGCGGAGCACATGTTCAGACAGAAAAAAAATACCTCAATTTTTATAAAAATTTGTGACATTGTAAGTCATGCATTTGTTTGTAATATAGTGTTTTTAAAATTTCAAAATATTTCATAAACAGTTAGTTTTTTTCCCTTTTAACATGTAAAGGTATAGCGCCTTTAGCAATTACGGTATAGAGGAAAAAATGCGAAATATATTTTATAAAAGAAAAAATATGTCAACTCTTATAAAAATGAGTGGTCTGATAAAATAAGTGATTCTCTGCAGGATAGTGAAGCCAGAATATATTAATATTTGAGTACTTTTATATCTGAAAAAATATTCTGAATATAGGTCCTATTCTTTTACATTAGTCGAAAACAGCCTTAACGTAAAATTTTTTTCCACACACATAGACATCCTAAATTGCATTACAATAATTAAAATCTAGCTAGTTTTACAACAAGATTTAACTTCATTTCTGCAACTATGATTTGTTGTTGAACATTCTTCGAGTGCCTTTGTCTGTCCGATATTTGTTCCGCTAAATACAGCCACCACACCACATCATTATTTTTAACCATCGTCAGATAACGAGATGAACGTTTATTCACCCCACATCTTCGTCAACTTGAAAACTTTAAGATGCGAACAATTTAACGAGTATTGACTCTGCTTGGTGGTTTACACAAAGGAGGGATTTAGGCTCTTAGAGATCCCCTTTATTGATAAACATATTTTCGATTTTTAGAATAAATATGTCATAAAACCCCTGGACCCTATAAATGAACTTTGTATACGGTATCGACTGCGCTACTCGGGTTTTTAGTGATAACACGGTTGAAACACGTAATACCACGCAACCTCGATACCTAGAACCCTTGGTTACTGCGATTACGATAAATTTGTGGAATGTTTGTAAATATTTATTTTTATTTCGCTTGTTTGTCAAAGTTCCGGTTGTTTATTTCAGTCCGACTCAAAAGTTTTTCAAACATAAGCTATGTCTCGTAATTTCGATCCACGGTCAAGAGACGAAGTTGAAATTTGAGTAGACACCTTCGCCGTACTCACACCAATTGGGAGACAGAGTTTTAACAAAAATATCGTGAATCAACCTTTCTCTACAGAACGGTCTTTATAAATATGACCCCTTGACTTGATGGTTACTAAAACGATGGTTACATCAAGCATGTTGTCAATTTTCATTGTTTTTGTTTGCTTTAATATAAGTTTTTCTTTGGCCATTGCATTACAACATGCTTGTCTAAAGTGCGGCCCAAAAGCATTTAAAATGCGGCCCAAACGCAAATTATAAATGTTTAAATTTACACATTTTTATTTTTAAAAAAATAAATGTTTGCAATATTTTTCATATACAATCGATTCGTTGACTTTTAATTTTGAAATAAAAATTTAAATAAAAACATCTTATTATGCCATGAGAATTTACGTTTCGAATTATGTGTCTATCCACTTTTCGAAAAAATGATGAGTATTTCAAAATATTATCTACCCCGTTTTCTCTAGAAATAAATAAATTACCTTCAAATCTTCAAATGGAATCCAGGCCGCGGTGGCCGAGTGGTCTAGGCATCGGATCGTGGATAGCATGTCATGAGTTCGATCCCAGTACCACTGAAGACCCGCCGTGTAGGGGAGCGAGGCACGTAAAATCTGTCGAGAGCTCAAACGCCCTCCCCTTGGTGTGGTGTGGTAGTTAGGAGAGGGGGTGCCAGCTCAGGTGTCGTCCGCGTCACTTGACCATGGTTCAAAATTATGCGGACCGTCGCCAAAAGCCCTCGTGTTGCTAATCAGTGCGACGTTAATATTCTCTCACTCAAATGGAATCCATTGAACTGAAAAGTGACATTAAATTGAAAGAAAAATTTGGGAATGTTTCTTTATATATATATATTGGAGTTTTATACAGATTACCTACCCCACGATAAATATCCTAATTTTCCCACACAAACATGCCTTGTTAATATTAATGTCTTCAACTTTTGGTTGAAACTATATTTATGAACAATTTTTTTCAAGAATTAAGGGTACAAAAAACAAAAATAGGACAAAGATCACCGACAAACATCTCGAAAAAGCATTAAGAGTTGCAACTTCGTCTATTGAACCCGATATCGATTTGCTTGTTCAACAAAACATCCATCTCATTAACTTGAATTTTTTCCATCTTTATAAAATCCAAACTAAATGAAACGAACTTTTACAAATATGTAATTATACATATCTAATTCAATTTTTTTTAAAAAAAAATATTATAAAAAGAAATTTATTTATTTTAATAAAACTACATAGTTACCTTAAATTTCAATTTGTCGAAAAAATATTGTATGTGCGGCCCAGAGAAATTTTTTTTTTTTTTGCAATGCGGCTCACAAGCGGTCATACTTTAGACACCCATGCATTACAAAGGGGACTGGAAAAATAGCGGCCCGCAAGGATAGTAAAAACTTTGTGGTCAGAAAATGTTCTCTATATTTGTGTCGACATATATATGTGAACAATTATTATTATTATTATTTTTATTTATTTTTTTTTTTTTTGCATGAAGATCAACAAGAGTAAATACAAATGTGAGTTGGCCGATATTATTAATTTGCAGGCTATGATAAGAATTTCAACAAACAATCCCACTCCCGATTTCAAAAATATTGTAGAAAAGTGTGGTAAGGTATATATATTCGTCTCATTAAACTGATTCTAAAATTAAATTCACTTGTATGCAGCTATAAATGATAGGAAATTAGCAAAATAATTAAATTTACTAAAACTACTGCTGTTTTTAAACTTATATTGGTCGATTTTTATGGTAGAATTTCCACCTTTTCTTAGATGAAAGTTAAACAATGAATCTGTGCAATCATTTTACAAAGAGAGGAGTGGCCCTCCGGTACCCTCCGCTTCCACAATGTGGCCCTCGAGTCAAAACAATTCCCCACCCCTGAAGTAGACGGTTGCCGAACGCATAAACATAAACAATTCTGAATTCGGGTCATACGTTCAAAAAATATAGATATATTTTAGATGTAACAATTTACAGTAGAACGTCGTTTATCCAAACGTTTATTATCCGGAGCGTCAAATATCCGGACCAAAGTCATGATACGTTTTCGAGCAGTGCAATACTCAACAGTTCTTTCGTGTGAGGTCAAAAGTGACGGGAAAACCAAAGGTAAGGGATATTTGGGGAACTTCAGAGTTGTGTGATTTGATAAACATGCTAAATGATGGCGAGATTGTGACTTCCGTGCAAGAAAAATCCGACCCTGTCGAGAAGACGAGGACAACAACGAAAGTAGCAAGAGTCCATCAAATGCTGATACGTTTCTGCGTTAGAGGCAGTTATGGAGTGGTACGATCAACAATCAGACTGTTGTCCTACTCAACTACTGCATCTCAAGAGAATCGGAGACCTTCCAACGAAAAAACGAATTTGTACACTGGTACAGCGAAAAATAAGTGATTATTTTCCACAATAAAGGTAAAGCCCTCGCGTTGCTAAGACAGTGCGACGTTAATATTCACTCCACAATAAAGGTAAAATTGCGACATTTTGCACCTACTTTGCTTTTTCTTCAAGAACGTTTCCGTATGTGATGATTTTCAATATTCGTATGGTGTCTGGTTTCATATACTGCATGGGGATCGCATTCGGTTTTCGGTTATCCGAACAGTGTCCGGTCCCAATTGTTTCGGATAAACGACGTTCTACTGTATACTTTGTTATTATTAATATCATGTAAATATTTATATTTTAAAAAGGGCATAAAGAAGACAGTGACAGAATCGGCTCTTTTGACATTTTTTGTCTTTTCCTACTTCGGAACAAATATTATTCTCTGATTGTATACAAAAATAGTTCGAAGTTGAAGACGTTATATTGATGGACTTCAAAGAAGATATGTTTCCCCCTACGATGCCCATCAGCATGAGGACTTAATACCCCACGACGTTCATCAAGAATTTCTGAGAAGTAAGGAATTTCTAAGTAATCCAGTGTTTGGTGCTGACTGTGTCATGAAATATGACTAAGCGTGGTGTCCGTTTTCTATCATTTATTATGGATCTGGCTTCAAATCGTGATGGATAACGGAAACGGCGCGGATGACAAATCAAATTCATATATACTGTGATACGGAGCTAAGTCCCCTGCAAACCATACGGCGATGTGATTATTGGCGTAAACTGTGATTTATTGTTATTTTGAGGAATGTTTTGTGCAGCTTTATATATATTGTGAGATAAATTGGTAATTTCAAATTGATTTTCAGGAAAAAGAACCTTACATTATGTTGTCTTTTCCCCCGATTTTCTTTTTTTCCCTCTTCTAGCCGATTCGACATTTATTATAGATTAGAGTGACATAAGAGCCAATCGAATTAACCCAGCTATATAAACACATTTATTGTACTAAATGACATTAAATTGTATTTAATCGCGTATATTTTACAGAAATAGTACTAGAATTCTTAGGAAGTAATCGTAAGATACAGTGTAAGTATAGAGTATTAAATACAAGATCTTGGCTCTTTTGTCGGTAACCATGTGTGTGTGTGTCGCTCGAGAGAAAGATCTTACGCTGCATTCTTGGTGGGATCCAAGTGAATGGATCATGAAGATTTATCTTGGAATTCTACAAAACTTACAAACAACCTGATATTGTCAAATTTATCAAATTACAGAGACTTAAATGGACTGGTCATCTGGCTAGAATGAACGAAGATCATTGCTGCAAGAAATTCTTTCTGGCAAAACCCATGGGAAATAGACCTCGGGGCAGAACCCCATTAAGATGGATTGACTGTGTCAAAAAAGATCTTAATATTTTAAAGGTCAAAAGCCGGAAAACAGTTGCCAAAAGTAGAGATGCCTGGAGAGGGCCAGGCCCCACCCAGGGCTGTCGAGCCATTGAAGAAGTAGAAGACGTGCGTTGCTCTGAAAATGCACAGCTGATTAGCATAGATTACTTTGTCGTATTAATTGTGCTACATTTTTATGCTAACTCGTATTATGCATAGGGTCTAATTAGTATTATTTATAACAAGGATGAAGTCTTAGCATTCTGAAAAAGTTAAGTGTCCTTTATTTCCTTTTCTTGATGCTCGTCAATACAGCTTCAAGTTAGTGAGAGACAGTGACGCACCACACACACACACACACACACACACAAGAGGGAGTGGTGGTGGTTTGTTGAGGGTTAAAGGTTCTAACTCCACTCTTATAGATCAATAGAATTTTAATCTTTTGGATAGAAATTACTCCTCAGCGCTTTCGTCTACCTGCTCTTTTAGAATATATCCTCCCCCCCCCAAAAGGGGTATGTAAATTGCTTAGGGGGTGGGAAGGAATCTCCAAAATATCTTGAAAAGTGATTCTCGACCACTGTACTGTGGCACTTTCGTCTGCTATCAAATTCTTTAGGTGTACCGCCAAATTTTTTACGAATTATTAATTATACTCAGAGAAAAAAAAATCCTAAGCTGAATCATTCGGTCGTTTTATAAGAATAAACTAAGGGCATTCGTGGTATATTTAACTTATTCTTTCTTGGATAGATGGAACTGTATTACAGATAAAATTCTTTTAAACTTATTTGATTATTCGTGTGCCGCCAAATTTTAACATTGTTAATAGTGTACTGCAAAAAAAAAAAAAAAAAAAGGTTGAGAATGACTGATCTGGAAGCTTAGGACTTGAACAAGATTAATATGAACATTTATGAACAACTGTCAAATCGGATGCATGTGTTACAGTCTTTATGACAGAATTCTATTCTATCAATTTCTTGCATGTTGTCAAAAAAAGGTGTTGATTCTTAATAAATTTCCAGTCCTCCCGTTTAAAATTAAGCAGACTGGATCCTAATCAAAATACACAGAGGATCCTAATCAAAATACTATTAATACTAGGTTAATATTTATCTGCCTCCTCCCAATCATTCCTTTCTTTACACAATACTTTGTGAATAAACGGTGATAGTTAAAGCAATTTACTTAGCTGCGCATCCGGTTCTGCATCGAAAATATTAAAAGAAGACTGCAGGTGAGCTGTGCAAGACAATTTTTACACCCCAATTAACTTGGCGACGAACTTTGGCGACAGAACCTGGCAGTAATTCAATATTACTTTGTAGCAACCCTTCCAAAACCGGACGACGAGTACAAGGAGAGGTTCGGCCTGGTATTAATGATGAATAATGCATGCTCGACGTCAGGGAGAGGGGGGCTGACAGCCTCTGGAGTGCTCAGGACCCCCTATTCCATACAGGGGAGGAAAAATTTCTGCAATCCGGCTCTCTCAGTGCCGGACGAAGATAGCGTTGCTTATTTGGCGATCTCTTGATGCGTGGATGAGTGCGAAGGGGGAAGGGAGAGATAGTGCGTGGTGGTACCTCTGCACTGAGTGAAGTTGCAAGGGGGAAAAGGAAGGGGGAATGGAAAAGAAAATGGTTGAGGGTTTTTGCTGTGATGGGGTTGTCTACAAATTGATTGCATCTAGTTAAAGGTTGGAGTTGGGAATTCAACGTCAATTTGACAATTTTGCTTGCAGGTGAAGAAGTAAGCTGCGCCTGCGGGTTTTTGTTGAGTTCATACGGTGAATCGGTAATAAGAAATTCGCGTTTTACTAGGATTATCGAATGAAAATTTCTCAATGCTCTGTCTTTTGATTGATTGGCTTAAGAAAATTCTAATTTTCTCTAAAAGAAGTTTTTTTATTGGCGGGGCCTCTAAAATATATTTTCGCTGTTCGTTTCAGTCATCTTTGATTTCGAATACAATAAGGAGAAAAAAAAAATGCTTGTAAAAATACTTTTGCAAATATTAATCGAAATTGTTTTGGGATTACTTTTTTAAAAAGAGTAGGACAATAACAATATTTATGGAACAAATTTCAATTATCGCAACTGAGATGAAATATAATCATTGACACTCACAAGTTTTTTTTTTTGGTAGAGTAGAACATATCCGGATAATTTTCCTGTACCGCATTTATATTTCGAAGTCATATCTTTCCTTTTAATTTAAACAAAATAAAACGTACTTTTATAAAACTAGAAAATACCTAAAAAAGACATCTATTCAATTTCATTTTTATTCTGTATTCAGGGGGAGGGAGAATAATTTTATTAGCCAATGGCTGCTTTGACCTTTTTCGGTTGTGGTTTTCAAATGGTACTTTACATAATATAATGACATTCAAGTGTAACTTTTGTTCCTTTCTTAGTTCTTCCTCTTATCTCACCCTCTTTTCTCCTCCCATATTTTTTTCTTTTACGCACTTCTAGTGGGGCTAAACCCAACCCATAAACCAATAGATTTTAATATTTAATGTAAAGATGTTTTGTTATTTTCATCGACGTGTTTTCTAAAAGTAAACCAATGACATTCAAGTGTAACTTTGTTCCTTTCTTAGTTTTCCTCTTATCTCACCCTCTTTTCTCCTCCATATTTCTTTTACGCACTTCTAGTGGGGCTAAACCCAACCCATAAACAATAGATTTTTAATATTCAAGTAAAATGTTTTGTTATTTTCATCGACGTGTTTTCTAAAAGTAAACCACTCCCATAAAGTAATCTGTGTACAGAAAAGGGGTCAAACTCAAAGCTAAGCTGGCCTCACAAACAAGGTTAACATTAGGTAGGCCGCAAAAAAAAAAAAGCAAGATATCAATCATTGGCATGGCCAAGTAATTTTAGCGCGTTTTTCAGGAAAATTTGTGGGAAAATTTGGAAAACTATGGGAAAATTTAAATATGATTCGGCTCATCTAGGGCACAAATGCGACCAAATGCCGAAAACCCGAGGTCAATTGGTTGCTTATTGGCTGAGAAAAAGTACGACAAAATATGGAACGAAGACGAAATTTGCGTCCTAATAGCGCTTTTGTTCCACTATGTGAAAACGCGCTAAAAATCAGTATTTATAGAAACGAGGCTTATTTCAAATAATACATTATCATAAACATAAATAAAAGAACAACACAAGTTTAATGTTTGCATCCTGGCACTTGGTATCTCTTCTCTGCTACTATCTTTCCTATATTTCGGGAGAAATTTTGTTCGCAGTGATAACTTTTAAAACTGACCCAAGCCGAGCATCATTAATACTATTTCTAACAGGAGACATTTCCTTTCACAATTAAAAATAAATACTGACACAGTTAAGTACTTCCTAAACATGTCAATAATTTCATATACGAATTTTCGAGTATTTTTGAACATGGCTGGTGAATATTTGTGGCCTCTTTTCGTTCTCTGTTTAATCTTAATAAGATCATAATTGTTATAATTTAAACGGTTAAATGTTATTTCCGGTTGCATTCTCCAAAAACTAGGAATTTCGGACGATATATCAACTGGCTACATGTGTGATGACCATCATCCACGTTCAGGCCTAGGCCTAACACCGTACGCCTCATTACTCACTCAGTCAAAAGGTGGTAGTCGGTCGAGCCGGTTTATGCGGTTGTAAGTCATGCTCATTTATTTGTTTCGGGTTATTGTTTGTACGAGTATTTGATAACGTATGCTATATACTGTCTGCTTTCGCGGGTCATAGGTGAGAGCCTACAATTTTGTAGGGGCCAAGGGCCTCAAGAAGTCTTAAGACGTCCCTGGATGTAGGGCCTATTTTACATACAGGCCCAGAACCTCAAGAAGTCTTAAGACGTCCTTGTCTGTGTACGTTAGTCCATTAACAGTGTTATCTAATAATATAGTTTTTCCCTCTAGAAAAATATGATTTATGTCAAAATATGGAGAGAATGCAAGCAGAAGAGATTTCAAGTAGATTGGATCACTCGAATTTAATTTCAAATTTTTTAAAGTTTCTTGTTTCCTTGTTATTATTTAGGGAAAAGGTACGTGTTGAGTGAAATAAATTATAGTTTTGAAAAACTAAAAAACAGGATTTACAGTTAATCGAACTTTAAAGTAAAGAAAAATGGGCAATTGTTATATTAGTGGTAAGAAATTGCTCTCACATCCCCCCCCTTAAGAACACTTTTTTTTTGTTTGCTGTATTTGTATTAACCATGATGAGCGTTTCGCCTTAGGGTTGTGGCCTAATCTTTTGTCGTTAAATTTGGTATTAGACGGCAAATCTGGAAATGGTATCTGGAATGAGTCGCCAAATCAGGAAATGGGAAATCGTTTCTCCTGATGATCCTAATCGGGACAATGGAACAAAATTATGAAATTATTGTATTGTCATCGATCCTTGACATGTGTGCAAAATTCGAATGAATCTGACCTTTTAAAGTGGGTAAAAATCGAGTTCGAAGATTTCCGTTAGATACAGGTGAAGTTAATAAAAGCGTGTTGAAAGATGCCAATTTGAAAAGTGTCACTTATTCATCACTGTTGCCAGTTGTGAAAAGCAAACACTTTTTCTTCAGACTAGAACAGATTCGATAGATTTTCATATTGAGCTAATCGCTGCATTTTTTGTTTATCCACATATAATGTAGTTTAAGTAGAAATGCCCAAAGATCCTTTGTTCTTTATAAACCGCATACATTGAATTGCAGAATTGAACTTCTACACCATTCTTTAAGATATTTGTGTCTCGTTTCATAAATTAAACCATTAACTCAATCGATCAAATTTATAGTATTAATTTATCTTTTTTAACTAATTATGTCGAATAAAGTATTTAAATTGTAAATTATTTTAAAATTCTTTCTTTTATTACCATCAAAACGTTCTCTAAACTCTTTGATTGTTTTCTTGCAAAAACTTAAAAAATATTAAAATTAACGTTAAGAACGTTAATTGCATGGAAATC
>BMAO01014748.1:0-69217 GCA_019973975.1 Trichonephila clavata | reverse complement strand
GTACGCATACATTTATAAGTGTATTATATCAGTGTAAAGTGTATTTTATTATTTATCATGTCAGAATGTATTTTGTTTGTTTACTTTCAGTAAATTAATAATTTTTTAAATAATCTTTTGTTTTCGACTTTTCAGTATGCTTGCGCCCCCTCCTACGGTTATCACGTCCCCCTAGGGGGCACGCCCCACAGTTTGAGAAATGCTTCATTAATGTTTTGCTGTTTTTTCCTCTGCTTCTTTGTACCCTTGCTTGCAACTACGGTATTTGCGACCCTGCATTCCAATGTGATTCCGAATTATTTTTGTACTCCCTACACACTCTGTAATTTGTCGGTCTGGTATCGAATCACCTTGTATGGTATTAGGAAAAAAATTCTTACCATTACATCCCAAAAAGGTCAGACATGTTGACTGTAGGAAAAAAAGATGCAATTTTTGGGAGTTTCTTTGGAATATTTTCTTTACTTTTTTAATTTAACGTTTAAAAGCGCACAACTAAGTTAGATAATCTGATCTTCGCTCATATTTTCAACAGTTCGCTGCGCAAAAAATCACAACGTTATCAATGGAATTAACAGAGTGAAATGAAACGAACTTTAAAACCTCCTATCGTGATGCTGTTAGAATATCTAATGGAAAGCGTATTTTTGACAAAGAATTGTATATCACAGGGGAACTTTTATACGGGGGCAACTGGGAGGGTGACAAAGGACTTCTGACACATATGGTCCCATCTTTTCTCAGAAGGGGAAACAGCTTACGAACCTTTGCTGGCCACGAATGCATGTTCTGTCTCTTAGAAGTTATAGAGATAAAAAAAGAACCGAGATAAATACAAGATATCAATCATTGGCATGGCCAAGTAATTTTAGCGCGTTTTTCACATGTTGTAATTTACAATAATGCAACTAATGAACTTTTTACTAACAGAAAGTAGTACTATACTAAAAAAAAATTTAAAATTATTAAATTTAAATATGATTCGGCTCATCTAGGGCACAAATGCGACCAAGTGCCGAAAACCCGAGGTCAATCGGTTGCTTATTGACTGAGAAAAAGGTACGATAAAATATGGAACGAAGACTAAATTTGCGTCCTAATAGCGCTTTTTTTACACTACGTGAAAAACGCGCTAAAAATATGTCATTCACTTTCATTCAACCCCCTCTGTACAAACTTCCGACTGAGGGACAAACCGACTTGTAGTTTTTAAGGGCGACGTTTATCAACAATCAATCAATCAACAGAACAAGGAATGTTGTTATTTATAAGCAAATAACATTGCGAACAAATTTTTCTCATTCTAAATGTTATTTGTCTTTCAGTTCAAATAAATTTTCGGACTAGCCACTTTGAATAGGAATTTTTTAGAAGCCTTTCCGAGTCTATTCCTCTCCTTGCCTTTTCTTTATTTTGAGTATTTCATTATTTATTACCAGCTTTCACAGGTTTCTGATTGAGGGAATATAGATGTAGAATTCACATGGATAAGTTTTAACCGTTTGAAACCAGTAACAGACGATTTTATAAATGCAAAAGTCAACTCTATTAATAAGATTATTGATAGCCAAAATGAATACCTAGAAGAAACCCAGGGGCTATTGGTTGCCAAATAGCTATGATGTGATGTCTGTGGAAAGTAAAAGTAAATTCATTAACCCGTTAAAGAAGGCGAGTACTATACAGCAGTGGTCCCCACCCCCCGGTCCTTGAATCAAAAGGTATCGGGCCACTCAAGGAGTGTTAAATTCTTTCTATTTTATTTACTGGGGTGTATTTTTCTCGTTTTTGTGTGACCTTCCACTTTGTATTTCATGTAAAATCCCTTTATATTGATTTTTGGGTGTAACTGAATTTATTCTAAGACGTGTTTAAATACAATTAAATTAAAATTATTTAATCAAAACAATTTAAAACGTAAACAATCAACGTCCCACCTTTAACGGGCAGCGGTAAAACTATCAAATGTTGACCGGTCCGCGAGGATAAAATTAAGTTTGAAGCGAACCTAGTTCCCTGTGACCTAAAGGTGTGGAAGGAAGTGAATGATGATTCTACATAATAATTTACAATTACTTTATTTATCACTTTAATCGACTCAAACACAAATCAATTTAACATTACAAATAGGATGACCTAGTCAAACAACAGAGGGAGGGGACGAGAGTCGCGATTGGGGAGAACATTAAATACCCATTTTATAATAACGATTCTTCCTTAATATTACTTTCAACGGAAGATATCTACTGAATGTCCCCTTAACGACTTTAATACTTTACATATCAACGTAATATGAAGGTGACAGTACCTGAACTTAGACAGTCTTCTAATCAATTCATATTATCTTTCTTTTCCTGACTATAATCTTTTACAAGGACTTTTTAACCATTTATGGCAAACTTCACCTTGTATCTTTTTGTCACGTCTAGTTAACTATAAACTTCTCACCTTCAAACTTTCTATTATCTATTCTCTTCACTTCTAACTCACTAACTCCCTTCACTCGCGAACAAGAACTATGCATAATAAACTTAATTTGCATATCACGTTTCTTTCTTAGGAGAAGATTGGTGAAATTTGCTGGTCCAAAAGAATACCCAAGATGATTATAAGGAGGAGGTCGAGTATTGATCCGTCACAAGTTATTTTGCGAACTTCACGAAGCTCATTTGGTTATTGTTAAGTATTGTGTAGTTTGATACGTGCATTAGATTTGTGTATATGCCAACAGATGGCGCTGTAAAAACTGTTACACTGTTTTATGTAATGTACTTGTATATGGATTCTCGTCTTGTCTCCCGTCATTAAATGTTACGTTTCTAAACGTCTCTCTTGAAAGAAGTCTCTATTCACACTAAGTTAATATTTTACAGCTATTGGACGCGGAAGAACATGATAGAAATCCGAAAGAACTTTCAACCGAATATAAAAACGTTACACGTAACGAAATTTAATTGTACATCGGCCTTAGTGAACCTTGTGAGAAAAAACAGAACATTATTTTTTTAAAAAAAACATTGTTGTGAAACCTGTGATTTTGTTTCTTAATGCCAATATACTGGGACTTGCAAAGAGTGGGAAATAGGATGCCTTCTAATGACTTGGAACTTTTGAAAGAATTTTAAAACAAGTATATGTAAAATTAAAATGGAAAAAAAACTTTGTGCTCTAAGAACTTTCTTAGAATTAGTACATACAAGTATCAGATGCTTGGCATCCTAGACTGTGCCACTGGAGCAAGAACACTGGTCATTAGGCATCAAAGTGAAGCATTTCAGCTAGCCTTTAAAGTTTCCATGCCCAGTACTTAAAGCATTAGAGCTATAAACCCGTTCCCCGGGAAACAATCAACCCTGCGTTCAGTCTTTCTTGAACAAAATCTTAGTTTGCATTTTTTTTTACTGAAGTACAAAGTAAATTTACACAATACAAATTAAAGGTAAATTCAAAATATACATACATAATACAAATATCAAAGCCAAAAATAATAATAAAATATGCAAGGCAAAAGAAGGGAAAAAATATTTTTCGAGTAGTTATGCAAATTACGAGGGATCTCATAATTTTGAAGCATAGTCAAGTAAACCAATGACACTTCAGCTGGCACCCCTCTCCAAACTTCCACACTACGCAGATGGGAGGACTTTGGGCCTCGGCAGATTTAACGGACATCAGCCTCTCTATAAGATGAATTTTCAGTGTGACTAGGTTCGAACTTGTAACAGAGCTTCATAACTATGCCACGAATCCGGGACCGTGACCACTATGCTACAAAGGCTCGGACTTACAGTTAAAATCGGCCTTAAGACTAAAGTGATGTAAACTTTCTTATTTTGATGTCATGTTTCTAGTAAACCGACGCATTTTGTAGAATACATTAAACGTTAATATATTACTAAGCTTAATTTGCATTTTATCAATGTCCAGCTGTTGAAAACATAAAAATTAAAAATCTCTGCATATAAAATGTTTAACATCTCTTTTTGAAAATGCTGAACAAAGATTTTCAAATCCTCTCTTATTACTCGAAAAATATCTTGTTGCTTTAGGAACGCAAATTACAGAGATAGAGAATGATGATTTATTATATTGTCTAGATGGATATATTGTGTAAAACTGCCAGACATACGAAGTGGCGGTCTTGTCCGGCAGGATAGAACCCGCGACTTTCGGCTCCGTAAGCACGTAACTTAACCAATAGTCCCAAATTATCACTTAGTCCGAAGGTTGTTACTGTCTTATATAGATGATACCACTACACATCCTGTAATTCAAATATTCAATTAAGAGTTTTGGCATATTTAAATATTTTTAAACTCCCTTATATATTTTTGGTATAGGCTACATTACATTAGAATTAAAATTGGAAATAACTCCCCAGGGTTTTATTTCTTATATCATTCCAAATTATAAAATCATTTATTTTTTTCAATTTCCTTTTTTGTGTACTATACATTTGAATTAATAAATAGGCTTTCATTTACGTGTCCATTACAATATTTATTTTCGATCAGGTATGCTCAGATATTTTCACCGTTATTAACACAGATAAGTATCTCAGTACTAATAACTATTAGTCAGTACATAACCCCTGCTCAAAAAGTTTAGTAAAACAAATTTTACGAAAGATATTCACTCATTTCAGCAAACAAGGTCTCTTTATTGGCTACATATCGCGGAATTTGGCGATGTTTTCAGGTGATGAATTGGTCGACGGTATAATAAATAATGAAAGGTATTATAAGGCCTAATATTTAATTTTTTCTTAAATGTACTTACCTTGTAACATATGCCAGCAATTACAGTGTTCTGGAAAGGCGTAAATGAACTCGTTGTTCAAATAATCTGAAGCATAGGAATGTTTTATAATCTTTTCTATACTTAAACTTCCCTCTGTGCAGAAATCTTCGACTGAAAACAAAAGCATTAATAGAAATACTTTATTTAATGAAATAACAAATAATCCAATTATACAATTAACTACAATCAGACCTCTATTTTACGAAATTTTCAATGTTGCGATTTTTTTCCCATAACCTAGAACATTCTACATTTAATGAACTTTTTTTTTCTCTTGTGATTTAACTTTTTTTCCTCCCTATTTTTAAAATATTTCTGAACATTTCAAATTATACACTCTTTTAGCACATTTTATGATGATCAACGACCTTGAAATGGTTTCACCGAGAGAAATAAAATTGAACTGAACTTTTTAAAAACATTCAAACAAAATTAGCAGACCTTAACAGTACGTAAATTTAAGGGCGCATGTGGTAATGTATGCTTAAAACTATTGGTTATAAAATAATGTAGGCTTAAAATTGAAAAAAAATGTCATTCAAATTCATTAAATTTTATAAAATTATTTTTTTAAAGTGGAAAATACAAAGAGTATTTTTGAACAATGATTTTTTTTTTTGGCTTCTCTTGCAGATTTTTTTTTTATGGTTAAGATATATAAAATATATAAGTAGATTTTAATTGAAAAAAATGGTATGAATAATTACTTTTTTAAATAATACATAGTTTTTATGAGTTTAAAATTTGTCTTATGGGGTTAAAAAATATAGGAAGATAAATCTCTATTTATATATATAACGAATTTTCCACATAACGAACTTTTTTCGGGATTTAGCATATTCGTTAAATAGAGACCCGACTGTATTTAAAAATTTTGATAAATGAGTCAAATACGACTAATTCTCAACTGAATTAAATTAATTTACTTGATATGTATTTCAACTATATGTATACGGATTCAAATGTGTGTGTGTGTGTGTAAACATATTTGATAAAGTTTTATGAAAAACATATTTGTCTTATTGATAGAAATGCTTTTTAAATGTAACAATTTTTCCTTCCTAAAATTAACTTGCAGTTTTCATGTTCATTGAGCTAATATTACGTACCTAACTTTTTTTCTCTTTATTTAATATTTGTACAGCCTTATGACCCATCTAAAAATACGCAGTTGAAAATTTCTAAATTGTAACAAATAAAATTTTTTTGTTTTGTTTAGATTCTTTAAAAATTTCAATTTGGTCTACATACTCAAACAATTATCTTCACATTGTGCATAAGATTGGAAATTATTTGCATTTCCATTGCATCCGGAGTATGCGAATTCAATACACATTTCGTCCTCTGCATCAAAATAATATCGAGGAATGGATCCAGAGCAATTTCCTTCCGCTAATGGAAAGGTGCAAGTGTTTTCATATCCTGCAAATATACAAAACAAATATCTATAGTTTTTAAATAGCTAAATTAGTGGGACAGTGCATCAATCGAGAAAAAATTCACTTTGTTTTGAAAAGCACATATTTTTCAGTTGGGGAAATTTTATACAAAGACATTTATGTAATCTTATACAAATCTGTACAGAAAAAATCAGCAACAATTACAACTTTGGTATAAAACAATGTTTCACGACCCCAAATGGGGTTGCGTGACTTGTAGCTGGGGTCACCAAAAATTCTAGAATTTTTCATTTATATGTTTGTATATAATAATTTGTTAACTATTATTATTTATAATAATAATTTAATTGTTTATTTAGATTCTTATTCAAAGAAGTCATCGTATCGAGTGATTGAGTACGAGCATCCCACTTTTAGTCATCCATCGTCATTGAGTAACCTCCCTCAGCTCACTTTTTTTGCAGACGCCCAAGCACACCTTCATTAGCATCCAAAACGACACACATTTCCGTCTTTAACAACCATAAAATCAAAGTATAGTTTGAATCCAAGGCAACATTAAGTCGATCGCGATCGATCGGTGGACCTACAAGGGATTTTGGGGTGACCGCCTGAAGATTAGCAGTTAGTAATTATATACCGTAATATTCAATATTGGTTGGCAGTATACAGACTAAGTCTACTACGCAAACTAAGTTTAAAATAAAATGTTCTTTTTTTAATGTATTTTGAATTGTTTCGTAACACACACACAAAAATGCAACATTTGATATTATTATATTTGTGGTTGTTATTACTTTTTTTATCCTGCGCTTTGCTTTAATCTCCGTAATAAAAGTGATTTTTATGTAGGTAAGCTCATATTCCCTATTTATTACTGTTATAATAAATTTTGTAGACCTTTTCTTAGCTCACTACACATACGCCACTGAGAAGACCGCAACACCTTGAAAAAATTTAAAGTAGCCAGTACCCTGGAAAAACTTGTCCACCCCTGGTTTAGATCTACAGAATATTGAGGAAGTACTTCGTCCGGCGGGGTCAACTATTATTCTAATTTTTAATAACATAATTAAAAATAATCAAGCACATCCTTCCACATTGATACTTAAAACTTGCATATGCCATAGTTAGTAAAAGGTGATGATCTCAGAGGAGAGCTCAAAATGATTACACTTAATAAACAGATTATAGTTTATGCGTAATTTACCGTGTAATTACATTATAAACTGCTTTTTTTATTTTGTTACTTAATAAAAATTTCTATATCATTAAATTCGAAGTAAAAAATTTATTACGGATGTTCATTACGGCAAAAAATAATATATACAAATAAAACCCACATAAAAGTACACAAGAGTGTGTACAACAATGCTTATGGAGTCGCATAAAAGTTTTGTGCAAAAATCGGGAGTGCCACCCTAAAAAGTTTAAGATCCCTTGGTATAAAATATGGCGTTATTTAGAAGTTTTATTTTCAATTTTATTTATTTTTTAAAGATTTCTTGGGAGTAAAGTATTTACCATACGATGACTGATGACAACAATACTTCTTTAAATCAAACAATTTTTTATACATGACATGTATACTTCTTTAAATGGCAATTAAATATGAACGAATTTTAAAAAATTACATCAATAAGTCTTTAAATACTTAAGACTTTTTCCACACACACACAAACAGAAATTTAATTTACTTATGAGTATTATGCATTTAAATATTTTCATGAAAATTTGATCTGTGAGCAAAATATTTTTAACAACAAAATAAACTACTTACGATCAATATTCATCTCCAACACATAGTTTCCTTCATCTAGATGTTCTGGAAATAAAATGAATTTATTTGTATAAATAATTTATTCTGTAAAATTTCTCCAAATTAATGACAACACGCGCGGCCAACTCTCTCTATATACTCTTTCCTGATTTATTCAAAATATTTTTTAATTGAACTTTTTTGTACAGATTGCAATTTTCAATTATAGTAATTAAAATCTCAATTTTCTAATTGCTTATCGTATAATCTGAAGTAATATTTTAAAACTCCATCTTTACAAATATTTGTTTAGTTTGTGTATTTCTGCAATAAAAATATTTTCTTAGTCTTCCTTAACCTCAATCTCGGTAGTATATATTTATTTATGTACTACTGGGATCTCATTTTAAAGTTATGTATTTTATGGGATAAAACAGAATCCATATAACTCCAGGTTTCCTATAGATATCCTCGTATCTGCAAAAAATGCAAGTGAACCTCTGAAACCCCTTTTTGAAAATACGAATAGATATCTGCAATTTGTAATGTTGTACGGAAAATTAAACTAAGCAATATTTTATGTGCAGATAAAATTTGATTAAAATAAACCAATAATTTGTAACTATTTAGAAGCGTTTTTCTTTAAAATATAATTAGAGCTCATCGTTTAGTAAATTTCTGTACCATTTTTTCTCACAAAATATTTTTAAAAAGCCAAAAAAAAAAAAAAATTAAAACAACACATTAAATTACCCTGGAATGATTATTGAGGTTATTAACCAGTATCAAGCAACAAGTAGATCACATAAAAATAACTTCACATTTGTGTTTAGCCGCATTAAACATTTGAAGTGTAAGCATTTAAGGATAATGAAATTTGTGCAGCAAGATGGAAGCTTCAGATTAAAATATGATATATGAAATATATGATATTATATGAAATATGACAGATTATGATATTGATTAAAAATACCACTAGGTTTAAGAGCAAGACAATTAAAGAGGAATACGTCTAGCCTTTTTCAATATCGTATCGTACTACTTCGTGCTGCGAGGTATGGCGCAGCTAAACTGAGAGTAGACATCTGATGTCACATATACCCTAAGGCCCACAGACCCTTCAAATATTGAATAACTCCTTTAAATCCTGTACAATGAACAATGGCATTTGATCTTCTCTAGCCTGTTCAAAAGATTCTCAGTAGGGGTATTTCGGGGAGAAAGCAGAACCTGAAAGAGTCTGCATTTGAAGGAAAGCCTCTGCACCTGGAATACCAGTCAGAAAGGGAAACACTAGTGAACGAAGAATTTCATACACATATCATTGAGTCGTTAACGTCTTATGTATTCCCATCAGATTGAAATGACTCGTTGACTATATGGCTCTTTATACCATTATCTACATACACTGCTGGTCACCGTAAATGCAACACCCTGAAGGAAGCACGCAAATAACATGAAATTTACAACATGCATTAGTGGAGGTGAGATATGCAAATGATAAGAATTTCAGCGCAGATACACATCACGCACGCCTGTGGCGCCACCTCAAAGCGCTATTTAAGGCTTGGAGATTTCGACGATTTCAAGTTCGGCAATTGTGTTTTTCTTGTGGTTTTTTCAAAAAACGATCAGTTATGTCTCGTAGAAAACAGCGATCAGTTTTTGATCGAGTATCCGAGTTCGACAGAGGAAGGATAGAGTGGCTAACCGAGATTGTGGATTATCTTTCAGGGAAATCGGTAGTCGTGTTGGACGAAACCAAACAACTGTAATGCGGATATGTGATCGTTGGATGCAGGAGGGTACGACAGACCGACGTGGTAAATCGCATCTATCTCAGTGCACCACTTCACGTGAGGACAGGCAAATTGTGCGCATGGCAGTGACGGATCGCTCAGTCACATCATGAACCATAGCACAGCACATTGAGTCTGTAACGCATCATTCAGTGTCTGGGAGTACCATTTGACGCCGTTTACAGCAGAGTGGTCTGTCCGCAAGACGTCCAGTGCTTGGCCTACCCTTGACGCAGAACCACAGACGTCTCCGCCGCCAATGGTGCGATGAAAGATGAATGTGGGAGGCAGAATGGAATGAAGTTGTCTTTACTGACGAGTCACGCATCTGTCTGCAACACCACGATGGTCGGATTCGAGTCTGGAGACACCGTGGAGAGAGGATGCTGATCAGCTGCGTTATGCATCGCCACACTGGTCCTGCACCGGGTATTATGGTATGGGGCGGTATTGGATATCACTCTCGCACTCCTCTAGTACGCATTGCCGGTACTTTAAACAGCCAGCGCTACATCTCCGAGGTGTTGGAGCCAGTTGTCCTTCCTTACCTTCAGGGCGTGGCCACAGCCATATTTCAACAGGATAATGCGCGACCACACGTGGCCCGCATTGTCCAAAGGCTCTTCGTCAATCACCAGATTGAATTGCTTTCCTGGCCGGCTCGCTCTCTGGATCTTTCGCCGATTGAAAACATGTGGTCCATGGTTGCTCAACGATTGACCTAGATTACACCCCCAGATGCCCCACCAGATCAACTTTGGTAACGTGTGGAAGCTGCTTGGTCTGCTGTACCCCAAGAACACATCCAAAGTCTCTTTGAATCAATGCCGAGGCGTGTGGCAGTGGGGATCTCCAACAATGGCGGCTACTCTGGCTACTGATTCTGGAAGAAACCACACTTCACAGAAGTCTATAAATTTAATCATTTGATACTTGGTCAACATGTTATCTACAAAATAAATTTTGTTGTGTTATCTCTTGTCTTTCTTGGTGTTGCATTTACGGTGGCCAGCAGTGTACATGTAAGTGTTACTCAGCCCTTTGTACCACATGTTAGTGCATTGCCGAAAATGCGCCCGGCACTTTATTCCTATATGAACGGTCTAGATATTCTCTTGGAAGGATCAGGCCTGGATTACATTAGGCCGGATTACACCTGAAACAACGGTCCGTTATGGCTTTGGCTGATCCAGAAGGCGTTTGCAGTCTCCCACCATTCCTCTTGCTTGGGTAACTACACTTTGAAACCCCGTGTTAGGATGAGAATAACGCATTCGTGTCGTAGACTATCATCTTATGGTCTTTATAGGAAGGCTTGACAAGGAACTCATAAGCCAGGTGATTCTCCTATGCACGTAAGACCACATGGGAAAAGCTGAGTCTTTTGTGACAGGAGATAAAACATTTACCTCAAAGACATAGGAAGCACTTCCTGAGCTGCTACGATGTATTTGGGTTCTTAGCTCCGCGCATTGAGTTTCCCTCTCATCCAAGGACTTAGGGGCTTGCACAGTCATGGGTCGGATTTCAGGACTGGTCCATCCTGAGGATATTCCACCATATTCAGAGTCCCCGAGTTCCTTTTATTTGAACTTTCACTGACATATCCCTTTCTAGCCTGGCCAGAAAAAATTAGTCACTTTAGAAACTGAGTGGACGGAACATGGAGGTCCCGACTTGGTTTCTGAGCCGGGTTCCCGGGGACAGACATGTTGCACATTTGTTGTTCAAGTTGTGTGTCCGGTATATCCCACTGAAAATTTAGTCCCTTACTTAAGAACTAGGCAAAAATGTTTCAGCCAAAAGTCACCTGCTTGTATACTGCTTTCATGCTTGCACTGGCTCTCCCACAACAGTAGAGGCTTGGATTTCTAGGTTTCCCAAACTGTTATACTAACCTCTACCACTGCAGTTATCTCAGGATGATAATTTGAATAACAAACGAATAAATAGTTTTACTGAACGCTGTATATTATAATAATTAAAATTTATTTATCTTCAAATTACAGCACAAATATATTCTTTTTAATTTACAAAACACTTGAGTTAGTCTCGATTACACTTACAATTTCTTTGTTTAGTTATTGTATTTTGTAGATCAGTAATTTGGTCGTTTTTTTAAGTATACTATAAAGAACTGAGTTATTCATACTTACGAGTGAAGGTAGTTTTCCCAGTTCTAAGTGGCTTTGTTGGAACTAAAAAGTATAAAAAGAAAAAATGTAGAATCATATGTTGAAATTAAAATAATGCTTTCACTGAGGAATAATAGTTTTAAAAAATATTATGCAATCATTCAAGTATCTATTTGGCAGGACACATTAAATTACTGGTTAAAAATTATTTGCTCACTTTTTTCTGTAGTCTTATTCCTCGAAACCAGCAACACTGAAAGAAAATAATAAAACAAGTATTACTGCCAAGAATCACTTTGAAAAGTATGTGAGTATAAATCATGATATAAATATTTCCTTTTACTGAATTTAAAAGGAAATATTAATATGCAAAACAGTTTAGAAATCTCCACGAATGCTACATTCCGATTTTTTTTTTGCTCCGACTTCCCATAATTGCAGTGTTTACGTGACATAGTTTGTACATACTCAACATCAGATTACCTGAGAGTTCTTGAAGTAAGAGTTCACATTTCTAAATGAGCATCTGTGTCAGTTATCTTGTGTAAAACAAGCAACGGTGGTTCAGATTGATGCTATGCTCTCCAATGAGTCCCTTTTCGCTTCAATAAGTGATTCTGGCCACCAGTTAGTCAAGAGAGAGAGAGAGAGAGAGTGAAAAACATGTTATGCAGCACAAAATGTTCAAGAATATCATCGTTATGGCCTAGATGTGATGGTGTTTGCAGGCATTATGCATAATAGCAGAACACCACTTCACGTTTTTGAAAAGGTACCGTTGAATATTACAGCTGTATTGCAGAGAGATTTTTCTGGATCATGCTCGTCTTTTTAGGAGGCAAGACTTTGTACTTATGGATGACAATGAGTGCCCACACAGGATTGCAGAAGAATTGGACATACTATAAAGTGCAAACATTTAGCATATGATATTGTGTGCTTACTTCTCTGACCTAAATCCTGTAGAGTGAACTTGGGATTATCTTGGCAGATGTGTGTTTCAAAGAACCTTCCCTCCCTATACCATCCAAGAACTGACAATCGCTTTGGGAAAAGAGTGGGGCAAAATACCCCCCCCCCTCCTACCCCAAAAGGATTCTTCAATAACTTAGTAGGCAGCATGAATAACAGATGCAAAATGGGATTAGGGTCCGAGCAGTTCATCCACTTTACTGGAGTACTCATAACTGTTTCTTTCTGGTTTGAAGACCCATTTTTTTCAATTCCTACTATTAGTTCTCTCTCACGATTGAAAATTTTAATACAAGATATACACTGGTGTCCAAAAGTTAAGCATAAATTGTAAAATGCGAAAAACATGGAGTAAATATTCGTAAAATTATTCCAAATTTTTTGCAGATATTAATTTGGTGAAGAAGAAACATTGGGTTTATGCAGAACTTTTCAGTCGACTACGTCCTGCGCGAAACAGCGGCGCATGTCGGAACGCGGAGAAACCGATTCTCGCAGCATAGGCAGTGCAGTCAAGTTTCGTGCAACTGCTGTGCGAAGGAACGTTGTTAACCATCAAACAAGGTGAATGATGGCACAAAGACGCCAATTGGACATGTTTACGAAAGAAAGAATCATTGGAATGCTGGAATCCTCACGATCACAAACCAAAGTGTCTCGAATTCTGATGGTAATAAGTGCGCGACGTCAGAGGGGCAGTACTGACAAAGCACTGGGTTTGGCTCTCACAGTCGCCACAGGAATACGAATTTCGACACAAACTGTTTACAGGAGACTCAATCATGCTGGTTTGTATGCCAGAAGACCAGCAGTTTGCATTCCCCTCACGTCTGCGCATAAACGCGCTCGTTTGAACTGGAGTTTGAAACATCAACATTGGAGCGTGGGTGAGTGGGCCAATGTAATGTTCAGTGACGAGTCCCGGTTTAGTCTGAGTAGTGGTTAAAGGCGGGTAACGATATGGAGAGAACGTGGAACATGTTTTGAACCAAGAAACATAACGGAAAGACATCATTTTCCTTCAAGGGGAGTAATGGTATGCGCAGGCATCACGATGGACGGCCGTACAGACATCCATTTCTTTGACACGGGGTCTGTGACTGCTCAAAGATACAGAGACGAAGTTCTTGAGCCTTATGTTCGCTTGTTTCGAGGCGCTTCATGGATGATAATGGGCCATGTCACCGAGCGGTGCTGATTGATGATTTCCTTGAAACGGAAAACATCCAGCGCATGTCGTGGCCTGCGAACTCCCCTGATTTAAATCCTATCGAGCATGTATGGGATATGCTCGGGAGACAAATTGCAGCCCTTTCGCTCTCAGCAAGCTCCATTACAGAACTATTAAACTGCAGCATCAGTATTTTATTTAATGTTTTCTTTAAAGTGTGAATCCTTGCTATGCTCAGTTTTCTTTCAAACTGCTACTTTAGATAATAAAAGTAATTATTATCATTCTTTTGATTTGCTTCCTTTTTTATAACCATTTTACACTCGCATATCACGTATCCCGCCATTCTGATTTACAGTTCCTTCTTTATTCACATAATTATCAATTATGCTTAACTTTTGGACACCAGTGTATATATATATATATATATATCTTTTTCAAATTTTCAATTGTTTATAAAATACTTTCTATTCATCCATTCACGTTCAAATACATTTTAAAAACTTGTAGTGGATAAAAATTGAAGTTAATACAGTTTTTTTCAAAAATTAATTCATTAATTAAATTAAAAAATTAGTAAATAGTAACAAACAAAAATAATAGCTTAATAGTATATATAGAAATGAGAGTCATTAGTTGTGTACCTGTAGTGCAATGGATAGCGCATTGGATTCTAATCCAAAGGTCGTGGATTTGAATTCCACCAGGAATGGCTTAATTTCTGAGAATATATCTTTTTTACTATACTATTTTTTTAGAAAAATTAAATTTAATTAATATTCACTTCGAACAGATATGCACACTTCACATCTTAATTTCATAGAATTTACCAGAGCGATGATCAAGTCTTGCTGAATTGTACACCTCTCCTCTTAAAGTACACTTTTCAGCTCCTAGAGGCTCCGGGGAGGAATTTGCAGGCTGAAATTCGGTGCCTTAAGGTGACGTGGCGCGCTTTTTCTGGTAGGATAGAACCCGAGACCTTTGGGTCCGAAGCCGAGTAACTTAACCACTACACCAAAATGATCACCATTGTGCGGAGGTTGTTACTAGCTTATATAGATTATATCACTACACACTACCCAACCAGAGAGTTGGTTAGGCGAACGAACGATATAGTTCTTTATAGGAGCGGTCAGTTTCTTGTGTGTTGGATGAGTTGCGTCATGTTTATCTGACGAATTTTTTTTCTTGTTTGCTCTCGTTTTTTTTTTGCGGGTAGATGGCGCCACGACAGATCAGTAGAGGTTTCGCTTTTCTTAGTTAAGCTAGGGTCACCAAATAAAGTGGCGCGTTTTTATCCTGAGGATAGAACCCGGAACCTTTGAGTCCAAAACCGAGTAACTTAACCACTACACCAAAAGGATCCTCATGGTGTGGAGGTTGTTACTGGCTTATATAGACTGTATCACTACACACTCCCCTACCAGAGAGTTGGTTAGGCGAACGAACGCTATAGTTGTTAATGGGGCGGTCAGTTTCTTGTGTGTTAGATGAGCTTCGTCATGTTTATCTGATGATTTTTCCCCCTTGATTGCTCTCTTGCGTCATGTTTATCTGACGAATTTTTTTTGTTTGCTCTCTTTTTTTTGCGGGTAGATGGCGCCACGACAGATCATTTGAGATTTCGCTTTTCTTAGTTAAGCGAGGGTCATCAAATGACGAGGCGCGCTTTTTCTGGTAGGACAGAACCCGGGACCTTTGAGTCCGAAGCCGAGTAACTTAACCACTACACCAAAATGATCACCATGGTGCGGAGGTTGTTACTGGCTTATATATATTATATCACTACAAAGGCATCCCAAACATATTTGATCGGATTCAAATCGAGTGTGCAAGATTTACTATCCATTCGAGTTATATCTTCTGTTTACAAGTATTCTGACACCATATGTTCTAGATGAGGCCGAAAATTATCATCCAGACGACAGCACACCTAAACAGCCTAACCCCTAAATGGTCTATAATACCTGTACTCCCCCCCCCTCAAACCATTAAACCGAGATTAGAGAAACGGGATATTTCTCAGACTGGGAAAGCCAAGTTGAGCCTTCCTTCCTCTTTCCAAATCAAAATAGTTCTGTAACCAGTGTTCTCAGACTTTATATTCACTCATGGACAAAAAAAATTAGCGCATCAAGAAGGAGTCGTCGAAATGAAATGAAATTTTACATTCGTAATGAATACTTTAATATAAGTAAATGATTAGAAAATCAAACAAAAAGGATCATTTATTTCAGAGAAAAAGGCAAAAGAACGAAGAATTGAAAACCCCATTGAACCCCCTCTAGCGCGAATGCACGATGCGATACGATCGAGCATTGAGGCATACAAGTTCTGTATGGTGTCTTGAGACATTTCGTTCCATATTTGCTGTAACCCTGTCTTTAGTTCGTTCAAACTCGTGGGATGCCCAACTCGCCGTCCCAAATGATTCCAGATATGTTCGATTGGAGACAAATCTGGGGATCGGGCAGACCAAGGAAGGGTAGTAACAGTGCAGAGACATTCTTGTAACACCCTTGCCCTGTGAGGCCGAGCATTGTCTTGTTGAAAAATGGCTCCTGGGAGCTGTTGCATGAGTGACAAAACATGTGGTTGCAGGATGTTATGGACATACCACTGGGCTGTCATGGTGCCATGGATCAATACTAGGGGTGACCGTGTATTGTAGGTAATGGCAGCCCATACCGTCACACCAGCTGTAGAAGCGGTGTGTCTCTATAAAGCAAAGACAGGATTGAGGTGTTCACCACGGGGTCTCCACTGCTGAGATTGAATCTGGATTCGTCACTAAAGACGACCTGGCTCCATTTTGCTGCAGTCCAGTTTCCTCGTGCGCGGCACCACTCCAAATGGAGGCGTCGATGGGTGGGCATCAAGGTCAGCACACGTAATGGGCGATTACGATCCCCATTGTCCTTCAGCCAGGCACCTTAGTATGGTTCGAGAAGACACAGAGGCCTCTAGTGAAGGTGCTACCTGTGCCTGGATGGCGCCTGATAAAGCAGTTGGCTGTACGTGTGCATTTCTTACGATATGGCGGTCTGTCGAGGGTGTCCTGAGCCTGGTCTTCGTGTAAATGACATCTCTCGGATCCACTGATCCCAACACCTCCTCACAACACAATCAGAGCGGTCTAATTGACGAGCTACTTGCCTAACAGACCACCTAGCTCTTCCATCATGCCGATGATTCTCCCCCTCTCAAACTGCGACAGCTGCTCATATTGTCTCCGAAAACGGCGTAATGGCATGTCTACCTCAGCGCTTCCTTTGTAAGCGATTCAGCGTACTGAAACAAGCTTTGGTTATCTGTTTTATACTCCACGGAGAACGACGTTAAACCCTCTCTACCGACTATACGTAATGCGCAATCACGCTGTATTTCTAATAATTTGCATATCTCCCCGACATGTACCTTCATGCCAAGTTTCGTTACGATCCCGCTATTATTTCTTGGTTGCCTAATTTTTTTGTCTATGAGTGTATCTAGATTTCATCAGTAAAAAATTACTCGTGCCCAGTCTTCTTGAATCCATTAAACAAGATGACGGCCTCAAATTAAATAGACCTCTCTGGAGTAAATAGGATACACACGTAGGTTTTCTCGCGTGTATTCCAATCTCTTTGAATCTTCGTGCAACAATAGAATGACGAATTAGAATTCCTGTGGCAGCCTGAAGGTGTAAGCCAATTTATTTTCAGTTACTTCGTGGTTTCTTTGAACCAAATGTGCAGAAACTGGTCTTCGGATATAGGTGTTGCTTTTGATTGCCCTTGACCACGTTGACTATTAACTGATCCTGTGCTAAAAAATGGTTTCAAACTCTTCAAATGACACTTTAAGGCAATGTTTCTCAAACTTTCAATATCTGCGACCCAATTTTTGATCATAATTTTCCTCGCCCCCCCCCTTTTATACAATAACTATATATTGAATTCAATAATAATATATTTTGATGCTAACGCTATACAATACCACTTTAATTATAAACAGTACAAATTATCAAGATAAGCATTATATAATTTTTGTATATAATTTTGTGACATGCCCATGAGGTTACTACTAATTATTAAACGTGTTCTTATAACTTAGTGTTGCTAAATTAATAATGAAATACATTGTGTAGTACTGATACATTTATAAGTATATTATATCAACGTAAATGTTATTTTTTATTATGTCAGAATGTATTTTGTTTTGTTTCCTTTCAATAAATTAATAATCTTTAGCTTTCGACTATTCGATATACTCGCCCCCCCCCATGTAGGTTATCATGGCCCCTAGGGGGCACGCCCCACAGTTTGAGAGACGATACTTTAAGGGATATTCAAATCTTGGGCAACCTGCATTTGTGTTTGACTCCTCGATTCTATCATTAATTCGCCACTTTTGACTTTCCCTTGAGCCATAACTAATGAATACTGATCCCCCTCAGAAATCACATTCCCTTGAAACACCACAGGTCGGAGTTTCAACATGCGTCCATTGCACACCACTTGTCAATCCCCGACTTTGCATGTATCTGCTGCTAACGTATGCGCCAAATTGCAATTCTGTGTTCAGTTGTATTTAATTAACATATAAATAACTGCCGCATTAGGTATTGAGGGCAACGTTAACTTAGTAAGCATATTTTTTCTCATTATCTTTTAATTTGGATGACCACCGTAGATAGGAGAGTCGTCGATTTCTAGCAGGATCCACCATTATACAGACTAAAAGAGGTACAACATGTTTTTATTAAATGGACTTCAAATCTTCATTCTTGCAAAGTATTATCATTGTTATTTGATCACAGTTTCATTGTAAATCCTTTGGTCATTACATAGTTGTGTCGATTAAAAAAATAAAATGAACCTGTTATGAAAAACATTATTTAGGGAAGGGATCTAACTTCTACAATAAAAAAATGCGAAAAAAAGCTTCAATTAAATTTCTACACAACTGAACATAAAAACACCTGCTGACAGTTTTAAAAAAGCGTGTTAATCTTTCAAAAAAATATCAAACTTTCTCCTTCAAGTAAGCAATGTAAATTTTTTGAACATCTATATTACTAGATTTTAGAAGAGTAAATATAATTATACTTTTGAATGCGAAACAATTTTTCTCTTTTTGTTCTTTTAATTTTAAATAGAAAATAACGTTTACTATTTGAAAGAAAGTGACGAGAAAAATAAAAAATATTCTATAAATTAAAAGTATATTTACCTTCTTCAGCTGAACAAATAAGTTCTTCCAATTCTTCATCACTCATACCACCGCACTTAGGACATGTGTGATCTATAGTTGGGCACGAAGGATAGGATAGTTCTGGCAAAATAGCATGTAGTTCTTTATCAACTGATTCCATTTCTACCATGTTTTTCAGAATTTTACTTCGAGCTTGAATAGGATTACTGTAAACACATCCGGGAAGTAAAGATCTTCCTCTATTTGCTGTGTATATATGCAATCCCTTGGACAATTGCAAAGTTAAGGGTGAAGTCAAAGGAATATATTCTTCAGATATTAATAACAGGTAACCGTCTCCTGAAGTGTTTAAATAGAAATTGAATTATCATTGTGCACAAATGCAACGAAAAATATATTTTAATCATTAGCTCATTGGTGAACTAAGGAACTCAATTTTAATTTTTGTATGATATATTAATCGGAGAAAAGATGTTTATTTTCTGATAACATAACTTTTTAATAATTAAAAATAAAGGATGTTTTTATAAAAAAAAATTATATGCTTTTTCACGAATTACTTGAGAAAATCAGCTATGACACAGGTTGAGAGCCAATTTAATGATAAAACCTCTCATTATATTATAACCCCCTTTCAGCATTCTTATACTACAAACGTTTCAAAAATAAACTGCGCAATTTTCTTCAGAAAGATTACCTCATTTTGAAAGCACGAACTATATTTCTACAGGCCATTATATTATAATATGATTTAAAAGTGTTTGCTACTATTTTTTCCATTTATTATGGTTTTAGTTTCCTAAAATCCATGTTGCCATAATCTTGTAATTTAAACTTTTTATGGTCCATAGAAATAAGTGTATAAATAAAGCAATGTAAGGTAAATTGGATCTATATAACAATAATATTAAAACTAGAGTACAGTAGAAATATAACAGACAAATTCTCAGATTACATTAATACAAATAATTATAACACTCTTCATGCACAACGTAACATCGTGAACTAAGTATTTAGTAAAAGTTTAATTTGCGTTATGATCTTGACTCATACTTTGGAAAGAAAAACAAATGTTTAACATTGCAGTACACATGAAAATCATGCTACTATATAAAAAGAGAAGGTTGTTTTTAAAACCCGTAATAGTGTTTTACAGGTTTATTTGTGTGCTTAAAAATGGGCGTCTCCTCGAAAAATACAAAATTTAGTGGAGCCTTAGTTTGACGCATGAAAGATTGTGTAGTTTATAGGATTTATCGGAGTAAAATCTAATGTAGTTTATAGATTTTACGGATTTATCTTCTCAGAAATCGGTGCTTGTGTTGGGCGAAGCCAAGTCATACTGTTGCGAATATAGAATAGGTAGATGCGGGGGGGGGGATAGATTAATCGATGGGAAAGATTTCTCAAGCTGCATCACACCAATAAGTGTTAAGGCAAATATTTGGTATGACCGACGATAACGGATTGTACTGCAGTATTGAGAATCCTATCTCAATATGATACAGCAATTTGTGTCAATCCACATCATTTAAAATCGTTTCTAGAAGAGGGGAACTTCAGCAAGGCATCTATTACTAACATTTCCTCTGGCTATACAAGTGTATACGAAATCAAAGGTGAGTTCGTCTGGGATTTGTACGAAGGAACATGGCATTATGTAACTTTATTTGATGTGACATTACTTTTTTCGACGAATCACAATGAACGAATTCGAGTCTGATGTCACCACACCGAGATATTACATGACTCACGAATAAAATATCTCCATAGCGGTCCCCTTATAATTCGAGGTACAGTTATATTTTACCCTCGTAGCTCTCTAATATGCATTATAGGTAACTCAAAAGCCATCCCTATATCTCTGAAATAGAGCCCGTAGTCGTTCCTTATTTTCATGTGGCTTATCTACCGCTAAACATGTTAAAATATAGCGTGCTATATGATGCCTCGCCCTAACATGTTAAGACGAGGCATCATATAGCACGCAAGGCTGCCTTGGCCCACCTAATTTCTTTTTCATCGAACATATATTGTCGATGATCGACGTATGAATAACATGGTATGTACCACTCATTACTACGCGCGATGAACTTTGGCAATGAGTAGTAGCAGCATCAGCAGACATACCGTAAAAATACATTCAAAGTCTCAATGCTGAAGCGTGTAACAGTAGTTATTACCAATCGTGGCTGCTACCCAAATACTGATTTCTTCATGTTTTGCATTCAAAGGAGGCTGCTTATTCCAATCATTAAATCCTTTTATTTTGTGTTAATTGTCCACTAAATTCGATTTTGATACCTCCAATCCTTCATGATGTTACTTTTTTCATGGGCAGCTGTGTATTTACTGTATTACACATAAGTTTTCCGCGTATTTTTTTTGGTTAAGCACAATGCTTAGGGCCACAGTAGCTAGTAATCAAAGTAACGGACTCGTGACCAGCGTGTCATGAATTCGAGCCTGGTGCAGCTGAAGAACTTCAGTGGAGAGGGGCTGATGCACTATAAATCTGCAGGGACTCCTCCTGTTGGTGTGGTGTGGAAGTTAGGAGATGCAGATGCCAGCTCAGGCGTCGTTCTCGTCACTTGACAATGCTTGAAAATTGTGAGGTCAGTCGCTAAAAACCCTAGTGTAGTTCAATAAGGTGACGCTCGTATTCAATCACTCACTAAGCAGAAAGCTAAATTGAAAATTTTAATAGTTTGAGTTTTTCAATTGAAGTTGCTGAATTATTTCAAACTTATTACTTACGTTCTAAGGCAGGACATGAACAATGTGGTGGTATAGAATACAAAACTCTCAGTAATGCCATTATTGGAACTTTTCTCACTGTAATATCATACAAAGTTCCGAGAACTCCAGACGAGCAAGTATGATTTCCTAAAATATTTTAAAGGACATAATATCAGATGTTTTCTTTAAAAAAAACTTATTTTAAAATTTGAATTTAAATACATCCTTTGTATAAAAAACTACACACAAAAAAATTACACAAATACAGTTAACAAATAAGGAAACGATTTAAGAATTACGTGAAAATTAAGCTTAACATATTCATTTTAGAAGGATCAGAGTATTAATAGAATTGTATTTAAGATACCTGAACACCATCACAGTACACTTTTAAAAATAGCGTACTAAAAAAATTGTAAATACTTTTTTTAGAAATAAGTGCCAATAAATATTAATATTCACAACCAGCAATATTTAAAATAAACTATCTAAATTATGAGCAAAATGTTAGCATTTTTTCAAAAAAAACTATTTAAACATTTAGAGAAAAAAGTAATAAACTTTTTACAAAAAGTATTACTAAAATAAGCTGCATACGTTTATCTAGGAAATGTACTAAAATTTTAATGCTTTAATAAAGTAGAAAAATTTTAGAACTGATCAAATAAATATTATAAGAAATGTGACAAATTTATGAGGCTATTATTGAAATAAAAGGTCACAACTCAAAAACTATTCATACAGTAAGAATTATTTTGGTACATTCCTCAGAATATAATATTGGTTTCGGGTTCAAAATGTTTCATAAAAATACATTTATAGTTATCTATGAGTTATCAGACTCGCCATAATAGATTTTGAACAACTTAAATCTCAACTTTTAATAGATTAAAAAGACCTTCTGGTTTTTCTATTTTATGTAATTCATTGTATATAAGTCGGTCTTTATGGAACGTAGAAACAAATAATGTATGTTTTAGAAGGCTTAAAGAGATTTCTCTATTAAAAAAATGAAAAATTCAAAAATGTGTGTTTGGATCAAAATTGGTCATTTAAATGTGCTCGGATATCTTGATCTAATAAAATTTTAATATGTTCTGAAGAAAATCAACAGAAATGTTTATCAACATACACGAAAGAAATGTTAAATGAATGTTGTGTATTTATAAAATATCTAGTTATTTATTGTTTTAAGGTAAACTAAAACGAGGAAAATCTTTTTAACATAGCACCTATATAGTCTAAAGATAATTATTTATAGAAACTGTGATATTTTTATTTTTTACAATCAAGTTCATCACATGAAAAACATAACGTGTTTATATGTATATAAAAAATCTGTTAAACCTTTCAATCTTTACATGGAGAAAAAAATTATAATGTTTTATTGAATGAAATCATTATTCAACACAGTGACAAAATATAATTTAATATTTTTATTCATTATGGAAAAATGGAGCTTCTCAACATTAGATACTATATGATGTTTCAAAAAAATTCTTTACGTTAACCTAAAATTTCGATTAGGAACTAAAAACTGATGAGGAATATTGCAGAATGTGTGGGTCATGAAATGTTAAGGTCTATTAGTGCAATTTATTTTCAAATGTCAAAAGAAATTAAAGTAACAAAAATATCACCAAAACCACACAATTACCATAATATTCACGAACGGAATTAATTACTGTTCTAACATTGAAGATAAGATATTCAATTTGATGAAACTATTTATATACATATATTTAGTTTAGATTCCCTTATTTTAGTCGTACAAGTGAACAAATGATGTACAAAATTGAGGTAAATTCTTAGTTAGTATTTTTATCCGTCAAAACTGATCTAATGTGTTTAAATTAAATAAATATTCTTACTTACTATAGTGAAACCCAGTTGATCTGGCAAATAAAGCTGAAAAAAGAAATAAAAAATGCTATACATGAAATATTGATACACCATTTATCAAAGCACTCTATACCTTTAACTTATTGCAAATTCAAAATATTTAGGTTTAATATTAGTCAAATGAGCCCAGTGCCTGAGTGGTTAGAGCATCATGCTTCCACAAGACCGAGGTTCAAAACCCGGGGTTGGGCAAGGTTGACTCAGCCTTTCATCCCTTCAGTGGGTCGATAAATACCAAGCTTGCTTGGGAATCTAACATTGTGGGTATTGCGTCAGACTGACCATCTAATCATGCACATCAATCGTGCATCTAATCATGCACGTAATCTCTGATCATGCGCATCAAGGTCCAAGGTCACTTATACTGAGTCGGCCACAGCAGGCCTTGGCCCTCATGGGCTGTTGTGTCAATGAGTTAAGTTATTAGTAGCGTGATATTAAGAAAGAGAAGGAGAGACGATGTGTAATAACAAGGCGATGAAGTAATTTCTTTTTAAATCCCCATTAGATTAATAAACTCCCACGATTTTTCATGTAATCCATAGTCAAAGAGAATGTTTATTAAAATGTCCCGCGAAGGGGTTATAAGATACATTCTTATTTTTTCATAACGTCATTCAGTAAGATCTGTTTCATTGATTTTACTTCGTTCACAGTGAACTTTTTTTCGAAATTAGCTTAGACAACTAGATTAAGAATTGTATTCTCTCCATGTATTAGATGCTGTTCTCAAATGAAGTCGAATGAAAAAATTAACAGAGGTATTAAATAAGTTATTGTGTTTCTGGGCCTACTAGAATTATATATTTTTGCAGGGCATCTTTATGGATATTGGATATATATTAAATTATTAGTAAAATTTTGATTGTGCGACTTATGTTTCATTTTCTCCTTTGCTACCTTTCTTGTCAAGTACTATCAACCATAAACTGAGAGATTATAATGCAGCCTTGATTTGAATAAGAACGAACACAATTTGACTTTCTATTTGAGAGAATTTGACTATCCACAAGATATATATATACTTAAAACCAACCAAAAATACCAAAATACTCTAAAATAATTTCAAAATGTTTTTAGCATTGGTGCTCGGGTGAATTGAGTTTCGATTTTTTTTTTAAGAAAGTAAAAATTAATGTTGAAGTGTTTTTCTTATTTTATTATTTTCTCTCTTTTATCTGTATGCCTAAACTATGACTATGACTATACAAAATAATTCTTTTAGGATAGTTACAAGATTTATTCACTGCAATTTAAATGAAAATGATGTCAAAGACGGTTAGAAGGGAAAAGATTGTAAAAGGCAAAGAGGAAGAATTATCAGGGCAAAATGTTAGAAAATAAACAAATAAATCAAATCATACGAGGAAGTATCGTATAGTTTTACTTATTAATAAAATATAATCGAGTTAAATACATAATTTTTGAATGATATTCTTACGACTTCTCTGTATAGTCACGATCTAGAGCAGGAGTGGGCAAATAACGGCTCTCAAAGAAACTTTTTTCTTTTGCGACCCGCTAAGACAATTAGAAAACCAAACAAACAAAATCCATACTTGGGTCAATTTATATTTGAAAAATATTTTTCTTGCATGAAGATCTACAAGAGTAAATATTAATTCAAATTGGCTGACATTAATTTGTAGGCTGTGATAACAATTTCAACAATATCTCATTCCTGATTTCAGAAAAAAAATTGCAGAAAAACATGACATATGTTACATATTTATTGTAATAAAATTAAATGTGCTTGCCGCATTGTGAAATAAGGGCAACAAGTAAACTGTCCCTATTTTATTTAACTTATATTTATAGAATTTTATGGTGCAATTTATACCTTTTCTAAGATGCAAGCTTAATAAATGCAATCATTTTAAAAAGGTGTGGCCCTCCGGTGTCCTCCCCTTCCAAAAGGCGGCCTTCGAACCAAAACAAGTTACTCACCTATGATCTAGAGTAACATATTTCTCCAAGCATAATTCTTGATTCACTGAAGACTGTCTTTGAAGAACTTAGCACACATTGCGTCAAAAAACATTCCACAGCTTTAAGTCTACTCGTACACTAAGTGGAAGCCTATTGATAAAGGTCACAAACTCGTGGTTAGCGCGTCGCGGATTCGAGTCCTGGGGCCACAGAAGACCCGCAACATAGAGAGGGCTGATGCACGCTAAATCTATTAAGCTCAAAGTCTTCCCGTTGAATCGGGGTGGTGGTTTGGAAAGGGGGAGTGCCAGATCAGATGTCATCCTCGTCCGTTGCGAATAGACCTCGTGTGTTGCTTTTTAATACCATGTTTATATAACTCTCTTGCACTCACCGACCATTTTAATTACATCATTTGTGATCTCAAATCTCTAAACTTACATTGTTTCTTGAGTTTTGGGAATAATGAAAAGCTGCTAGTGGGTGAGATCGGAAGAATAATGTGGTAGTGGCAAAATTTCAAAACCACATCGCTTTGGTTCATGAACCACATCTCGAGATGCGTGAGCAAGTGCATTGTCGTCAAAGAAGACGTAGGACTTTGCTCATCACTCAGCACCATTTTTTAACCAGGGCATCATGCAATTTGTTCAACAGTGTGTTGTAAGGGTCCAGGGATAGTCTGGTATCTCTAAGGTAATTTGTTAAGATGACTCCATTATTGTTTCCTCTCCTCTCCCCCCCAAATAAAAATAAAAATATTGCATGATTTTCCCTCCGGGAAGGTTAAACTGTAGAGGTCCTTTCCCCGAGATTTCTACACCTTATCCTCATCGGGCAGAAATGAGTTGCTGTGCTTCCACTCCTTTTCCATCTTTTTGATCTCTGGATCTCATTGATAGATGATTTATTTCATAGTTAGCAGACGACTAAAAAGATCAACTTCGTTCTGCTTCGAAAGATTCAACATCTCCTACAGCAATTCACGACTTGTTCTCTTCTGAAGTAGAGTTAGTAATCGTAGAACCCAGTGTATTGACTTGAGCAATTCTTCGTGAATCAATATCCACATACTCATTCATCCTCATTCGGATGGTTGTTTTTCCGGTTTTATAGGATAAAGCCCTCTACTTTTTTCTTATTCAACATCACCCACGAGTGTGATTGCCTACCCTTTTCTTAATCTCTGTGAGGGACATGTGACCTGTTTGAAAATTCATTTTTCACCTCACAACAATAACATATGACGGGCTATTATTTCCATAAATAGCTATCATTTCATTGTGGATTTTCTCACCTATTTTAGATAATCGACTTAAAATAGTTCATTTAGACTTCTGAAGGTCAGTAGTTGTTAATTCTTTGATGAGGCTGGTTAATACTTTTTTATTTATGATCTTTCAAAGAAAGTAGATATATTGCTGTGGATGTCTTGTGTTTTATACTGAGATACATATGAAATACGAAAGATAGAAAGACAGAAATATGCAGTACAAACATAGAAGAATATTGACTTTTTATTTTAAATGATGATCCCGGCATACTACAGAAAAGGTGCGCTGTTTTCTTTTCGACGGGAATCCATTTCAAGCGAAAGTTCGACTTCTTTTCCCGAAAAAGATACAACCATGCCTTATTCGGGATTCGAACCCGATCCCCCTCGGTTACAAGCCGAGGGTCATATCCACCATATTGGCTGGACGGCAGTAGATGTATTTACACATACAAATAAAAATAAAGTATATTGAAGATTTTTTTAAAAGAAAATACCTATCACGAGATGCAAGATAATTAGAAATGAAATGTATAAGTGTTAGAAAAGATAAGAAAATGTAACTTTGTCAAGAGATTCTTAGGAATTTTTTTTATTGAGTATGGTATTATAAAATCAAGAATTTATCCATATGAACACCCGAATTAAATGCTGTGACTGAAAGATTTAACATATCAAGTATAGGTATTGTTAATCTATACTTCTAGAAGGGATTACAATCAAGACTTTAAGCAGAACTACACGCTTATGTAAACTATACCGAGAACCGATGCACACTTCCTAGAAAAAGTCTGCGCTCACGAACTATTGCTCACATAAACAACGAAAAAAAAAATTTAAAAACTAGAACCTGAAAAATCTTTTAAAATTTTATTTCATTTAGTTCATTTCAAGTATTGAGAAAAACAAAAGTAAATTCGATTTGCTTCCATAGCTTTTAAAATAAAGACAGATTTGTAGCGATACTAACAAAAATCAAGTAGAAAAAGTCTGCGTTCACTGTTTCAGTAGTAAATATAAAAATTATTTGAAAAGAATGAGCTATTTAATAGGTGGTTGAATAACCCCATCTTTTGAGAACCTCCTGAAGTCGTTTCGGCATTGAATTCACAAGTCTAGTAGTTTCTTCAGAGTTTACGTTCTCCCACTTGCCTTTAAGAACACTCTTCAGCATATCCTTTCTAGATATATTGTGCTGACGAATCCTACGCTCCAGCAAATCCCACAGGTGTTCTATAGAATTCAGATCAAGTGACTGCCGGGGCGTGTGCAGTTAGTTCATTTGGAACATTATACAAGAGAACCAAAGCTTCATAATTTCATCGGTATGCTTAGGATCTTTGTTGTGATGGAAACGAAACGACGATCTTAGGCCAAGTTTGGTGGTAGTTTCCTTTAAAATGTTTCTTAGGATATCAAGGTTGTTCATAATTTATTCGATATACTCCAACTTGCCAACACCATTGCTCGCCATGCACCCCCACACCATGACTCCACCACTGCCAAGTTTTACCGTTGGTACTAAATGTTCTTTTTGAAGCGCTTTACAAGGTTTTCTCCATACAGTTTACGACCATTTATGCCAAAGATACAAAATTTCCTCTCATCGGAGAATATCCTCTCATCCAGAAATCCGGAGGCTTATGTACATGCTCTTTTGCAAAAGCTATTCGTTTAATCCGGTTGGTCATTGAAATATAAGACTTTCTGCAAGACAGTCGACTACGGTGTCCGAGCTTTTTTAAGATTTTTCTTACAGTATCCACTCAAATGTTTTTGTTAAACTTCTTGTGAATGTCTGTTGCTATTTGAGTTGCAGTCAAAAGCGGATTTTTTTTCACCTAGGTTATCATGCTTCTTTTTTGTCTGATTGTGAGTTTAGATGGACGACCTGAACGAGGTTTGGATGTGTAAGCTCTTTTAGATTTAAAGTTATTAATAATACGCTAGATAGATGAATACTGCCGTACAACGGATCTTGCTATATTCCGACGACTTTTCCCGTCTTTGGACATTTTCACAATGATTTTACGCTTTTTTGGGAGGCATTCACGTGTTAAAATTGAAGAAAGAATATTGTGAAAAAAAAACAGCTTTTGAACCCGATCAGTTTAGTTTAAAACCTACAACAACGAATCCTCAATTTGAAGAAAAACTCGACAGTGAAGAAGAAAGTAACTTGGATGTAACAACAAATGTCATAAAACAAATGAAGCAAACTATGTATATATTTTTCCACATAGGATATAAATTACAGAAATCCCAAGAACATTTTAAGAACTCAAATTTCCCAAAATAAAAAATAAATGGGCTAATGAGTGCTTATTTACGTCGCACTCTAAAGCAATGCGACGGCTGTTGGTGACAGATCTCACAATTTTGTACCGCCGTCAAGTGAAAGGGATGACACCTTAATCGCACCCCTCTCCTGCTAACTTTCACTCCACGCCAACTTGAGAACTTTGAGACGATGTGCATCAGTCCATGTACATGGTGGGCCTTGTGTGGATCAGGACTCGAATTCACGACTGGACAACGCCCTCTAAGAATTCGCGATCTAAATTAATGCAAGATAGAAGTGTTTGGGATCTAGATAAGAACCAGACTGTAATACGGAAATTCTTGCTTGTAAATAGGTATTTAATATTAAACATAATGAGAAAAAAATATGTTGAAATATAAGGCTAAAGTATTAGCTCAATTATCTAGATAAAGACCGGGTGAGGATTTCATTGAAGTTTTTGCGCTTCTAATAAATCTTGATATAGTAAAACTTTTATTTGTTTCAACAGCACGTGCTTTAAATTGAAGCCATGATAAAGTTTATGTAGAAAGAATTTATTTATATGGAAATTGGGATGTTTCTGTGCATATGAAACAATCAGAAGGATATGTAGTAAACAGATGCGAACATAACGTTTGCGTGCAGCAATAAAGGGTTCTCTATCTTCATTAAAGTGGCAGATAATGAAACTTATAATTCAAGTAAATTTGATTTAATCTCGACTATCACCAAAATAAAAAATGTCATGGTTTACATAATAAAAACGATGGTACTTTATTAGTATATGTTGATGACATTATTGTTTTCTGGTTAAAGTGTCTCGAAAATGCAATTTGAGAAGTAACTTCATGTAGAACTTTAAAAGGATGTTTATCCTTAATTGCAAATAGGCTAAAGCCAAGTATAGCGCTTGTCGTAGACACTTTGTCCCAGTTTTCTAAAGGATAAACGTACCTTCATTGAATTATAGTTGTAATATGTTATGCGTTTGGAATAAATGTCACAGGATAAATTAGTTTTATATTCGAAATGTTATGTTAGCTATATGTATTCGGATTCTAGTCTGAGTTGCAAGTTAAGCCAAAGACATTCTACATGCAGATACACTAGTATTTTATTATTATCTGAAAACGTGCCAATATCTCAAAAGTCTCGGGAACAAAAATATTTCAAAATGTTATGCCTTAAGTTCAATGGAAGCTGAATTAGTAGTCACACCCGAAAGTACAAAATATGTTACTTAATATCGAAGAGTTTTAAATGAACTTAATTTATTTCAAAAGTCCTGAAATTTGCACTGTAGCAGCCAAGTAGCAATTCATTTCCAAAAAATAATATTGAAAATTAAAATTTCCTTATTTTTCTTAAGTTTATAAAAATTAATTTATTTTAGAAAATGATTAAGCAATAATGAGCAGTATTTAATTTCCTGATATATTTTGGTCGATTTTTTAATAAAGTTTGAAAAAAACTTCATTTAGTAAAAACTTTATTTTTTAAAAAAACTTCGCAAAGAAAAACTTTTTTCTTTGATAAAATATATACTTTGGGCTCAGGGACCGATATGGACACATTTTGGACGTGCAAATAAATTGGTGGGGAGCTGAAATGTAAGTTCATTTGTTCTTTTCCTCTTGCCGAAGTAAGGGTTACGTGGCCAGAGCGGACAGTGGCTACAGCGGACACATGAGGGAAGCTGGGTGAGCAGAGCAAGCATTTTTGCACCTAATTGTGTTGTTTTTCCTAATCAGTCACATGTCATATATTGTGCGGTTTCAACCCTTCATTATACTGTTACTTACTACTAATCTTTAAATATTTTGAAAAAAAAGTTTTTATTTTTATTACATTTCGCTATATTTAAAATGCATTCGCACTATAATATCTTAACAATTTAATATAAATAATTAAATTTGATTGGCAAAAATGTATTTATCCTTGTAATTCAATAATCAAGTGAAAAAACAGAAAGCTTCAGTAAAAAAAAAAAAAAAAAAATTAAAAAAAACAACGTTATGCCACGTGATATAGATTTGCTACTTTAAAATACTGTTTTAAATTATATTTGTGATTTTTAAAAGCATTTATTTACTTATTTATCTGACCCTTTATCTGTTCTAAGATGAGGAAAAAATGTGTTCACTCTAACCACGATGAGTTTCGCAGTGTCCGCTCTGACCACGTCCGCTTTACCAACACCACCAAAGTAAGGCGCTTTTTATTTTGTGTACTGTGATTGTCATATTATATATATTTTTTCTTGATTTATAGTTAGTTTCTTTCTGAAAAGAAGCAGTAAAATGTTAATATGTTTGACAAGTTTCGCCATAAAAATCTTTATTTTTAACAGGCTTCATAAATTGAATGTTTGGTTTTTAAATTCTACTTACAAAATTATTTATAGTAATAAAAAGTTATATGTATATTTCACTTTTGTGAATTTTTTTATAATTTATCTATTTAACTGTAAAAATCATTGCGCTATAAGTTATAAACATTTCTATACTTACATGACTTAGCATTACAGTAAACTTCAGAAGATAGAGAATTAATTTCTCCACACACAGGACATGTCTGATCCTTGTGTCCATCACAATATGATGCACCGGTACCAGCAATTTCTTCACCTGCGATCAATGGTTTTTGTATGATTATCGGAGCAGTTCTAGCTGTGGTTAAGCTATCGACAACGGCCACCTGAGGAGGCTCTTCATACTTTATGGTAGTTGCTGGATATGTAGGCTCTGTGGCATATTCATGAAAAGTTTCCTCGTTAGACTTTGGTACATCTACAACTAGTGTTTCTGGAACTTCAGTATATGAACTAATAACAGTTTCATAAGCAGATGAATCGGGTGCTTGATTATCGGGTACTAGATTAAAATAAATTGATGTGCTTTGTGCGCAAACAGAAATTGTTGTTGAGCCAGGAAGAATACCAACCATAATCGTATCACCCTCAAGTGGAACTGCAGTATTCGGCTCAATAAGCTTCTTTGACAACAAAAGCGCAACACCTTTAACTGTAAATAAAACAAGAAAACTTAAATGAAAGAAAAATTGAATTAAATATTTAGAACATGAAATTTTTTTTAGAATAGCAGATGATTTTTAAGCTCTCATTGCATATTTAATTTTAAAACTTTTAAATGAAATTTATTTATCAACACAATTGTTATATTTTATTTAAAAGGTATATCCTATTTTAATGGAAGAAATAATCAAATAAATAAACGATGATAAAATGTATACATTCAAAGATAGTTATATGCGTATGCATTATATTCATATACCAAAACTTAACGCTAATCTGGCTCTAGGTGAAAGGGGGATCAGTACCAGGAAAAAATTTTAAAAAATTCATACCACTTGGTTAAGTGATAACTAGCATATTTTTGAAATATGTGGAAAATCTTACCCTGCATCTCACCATTAAGTACTGTGACCACATATTTAACAACTTCGAAGTGATTCTCCCACTAATGGGATTTTACATAGCTGTGCTATTAATGACAGTCACAAATCGAGCAAAATCTTTTGCTGCTTTAATTAAAATTAACGTTGTTTGTATATATAAGAAAACCATGTCACCTAGCGTGACCTTTCTCTCCATAAAAAGAAAAACATAAGTATGCTGTCCTAAGCAAATTATAATTAAAAAGGTTGAAAGTAGTTATTTGATTCGATTTGTAACTTTTTACTCGTAAATAAATAAAAATAAATAACTTTCTCCTAAATTGTATTTGTGGGGTATTTATCGGTAATACTGACCGTTGGTTCATGCATATTTCCAAACAGGTCCGACAAAAATATTGACTATATAATTCGATAAGATGTGTCCACTGCAAACACAATGACGGATCGGAATTTGACGTGTTATTTCGTGTTATAGTGTTTCACTTCATGGTCTCTAGTATAACTAATAGGTTTGATTTGTATTATGCCTTAGAAGCTTATATTCTATTTCCACACATGATCTTTTCTAACTGAAGAAACTAAACGAAAAATATAATAATTTATAAGCTGAAATTTGAAAGTTACAAAATCTTTTAAACTTTATTTTCCAAAGTCTTAATTTTAAGTAAAAAAACATTATCGCTGAAACTCTGAAGCTTGCTTTGAACTGAAATGTTTCTTACCCATTTTGAAAACAGGATTATCGCATTCTTTTTCAGCAACTATTGTTAGCTGTTCATCTTGCGTAATTGCTGCAGCAGGAAAAAGATTTTTGATAATTTTAAGTGTTGCATATTTGCAATATTTAGAGCCTGAAAAGAAACGAAATATTTACATTTACTACTATAATCATGAAGCACATTTTTACAATTACATGTAAAACACTAATAGGGGAAGATATGTTATCATCACTATTATATCCTCAGATTTTCAGTGTTTAGTTTATCAAAAGTAGTACGGGAAAAATATGACTTTCGAGTTTTAACACAAAATTAAAAACACTGATTCAAAAAAAGTTTTTAAAAAAGCTCTAGATGTGGAATTAAAAACGTTATTTAGGATAGCAGAAAAAATATCACACTGAATCAGCCACAAACTGGAGATGGGATGCAAGAGCATATAACAGTAGCTTTCTAGAGACAACCTCGTTACTTTCAACACAAATATTTGTAACAGCATAGATATATTAAAACAAGCCGGAGTACTGTTAATAAATTTTTATGCAAGGAAGGTGGGACACGAAATATGAAATTTGTTGTCGAATGTGTAAGCGTTTATCGTTCAAACGAAAGACAGCGATCAAGTATGTTCCAGTTTTAAAGTGGTCAACAATTTGAAGTGAGTTTAACTTGTCATCAACAAAAGCCCATAATAGAATCCGAACAATACCTCATGAATACATGTGGCTAAGAGACTTATGCGAAAAATATGAACTGCTGTGAACGTTAGAATGGAAACCATTTATATACATGTGCGTACATAGAGAATTGAAATACCAGAAAATTTGTACTTAATGGTTAGCCCGATAACTTTGCAACAAGCAGAAAGAGTATCGTATGGAAATGCACGTCGAATGTTTGATCTGATAGCAAATGGAACGTGAAACTATTTTAGAATGCATTGTATTTATGGATGAAACATGTTGTTACCGTTTTCCACCGGCAATTCACAGGAAGAATAGGGTAAAAAGACTAACATCATCATCCAAGAAAAAAGGAGACCCAGTAATCTACTGTGGATGTGATACTATCATGTTTATCATGTTGTTTGATGAACAGTTATTATTGATACTAGAGTTAATGCCTGTTGGGTCTACAATCAATGCTGTTGCAACCTTCAACAGAATCTTCAAAGGTCCATTAAAATAAACATTCTGGAAAATTGTCACAAAATTTAAATGCGTTTCATAATACACATGCCAATGTAACACTGGTCAGAATAATCGAAGGGGTGTAATTATCTGTAGACTCTTCTCCTCATTGCTGTACTTCAAGATTGCTGTAGGGTTTATTTCCCCATAAAGTATCTAATTTTTCTGACACCGGACTATGTTTCATTTAAATGATAGTTTCAAACCAAACTGTTCACCGCATCTTTAATTTGCTTCGATTGTCATGTACAGTATCAATATAATCATATTTTTAAATAATTATTTAATAAAAACCCGTGATTAGTTTAATATTACATAATTTTGTTTATTTAAATGGTTACAATATGAATAAATTTAAATGTGTGGTCTATTACCAAACTTATCGATGAATCTGGTATTTTACCTCCCTTTTCAATTTTTTGCAATAAAAATCTATAGGTTAATATTTTACATTTTGCTCTCAGGATCACGCCAACTAAAAATTTTCAAATGCCTCGAAAGGCAGTTTTTTTTCAGTTTATAAGAGAAATTCCTCACAGTTTATCATGTCAAATCTATAATTATTAGCAGGTACGATTATTATTAGCAGGTATAATTATTAGCAGCTCTATATTTCTTAGCACGAGTGAATAAAAAAGCAATTATCGAGATAAAAAAAATTTCAATTAAGTCAAAATTTAAAGAATACTTTGAATAATTCTGAATGCATTACATATCAGATTCTCCTGAAAGAACAATTAAGCGAACAAAATAGAAAATTTAAACAAATATATAAATTATTTTAAGTCAGGGCAGCCACAAGTAAGTCAATTCACATCTCACTTCCACACCAGAATGCTGATTCCCTCGACAGAGTTCACTCGCTTCTTCCCTTTGCCACTGCTCCAAGTCTTTCTACAAATCACAGGGCTTCCTAAAAGCAGGAAAAACCTATAGACTGAGGGTCAAAAAAACTTTTCACTACACAGGACTGGGAACCGCTCCACTATCCATATGCCCGACAGAATATTATCAAATTCAAAGTAAGGAATAAATCTTGCACCTTCTTTTGCCAGTGAAGGCTGCTGATCTTAGCGAGTTTGATAGAGAACAGATTGTAATAACCTGAAAACTCTGAACGAGAATCTTGAAACTGCACGACTAGTAGATTGTTCACGATCTGCCGTTGCTTGTACTTATGCAAAGTGTGTTATAAATGACGATGAAACCAGCAGTAAGAGACAAGCTGTTGGACGTCTATGTGCCATAAAAGAAAAGGGACGTCGAAGACTGTCCCGTTTTGTAAAGCTAAGCCGGTCCCAGACAGTAATTCAATTGAATGCTTAATACAATGCAGGTTCAAGTGCAAGTGTGTACTTTCGAACACACAGTTCAGTGGACATTGTTGGATATGGGACAGTGCAATAGACGTTCCATTTGAGTGCTTCTGCTGACCAAGCGTCTTCATCAACTACGTCTACAGTGGACCCGGGAACATCGAGAATGGGTCATGGATAAGAGGACGAGATTGTCTAGTCGATGAATCACAATTTCTCTTTCATAACGTCGATGGTCGTGTCAGGGCGCGTCGTCTGCAAAGCTAACAGTTGTTTTCCACACGTACAGCAGTTATATATAGGCTTATGGGGGTGGTATTATGCTTTGAGGGCTATTCACTGGGCAGCTTTTGGTCCCTTAGTAACGGTAGAACAAACCATGAAAGCTGCAGACTACCTGAACTTGACTGTGGATCAGTTGCACCCTTACAATGAGTCTGTCTTTCAAACTGTAAATGGAATTTTGTAGCAGGACAACATCCCACTTCACATGGTTCGAATTGTATTGGAGTAGTTCGAGGAGCATAATGGTGAATTTCAATTTCTGCCCTGGACCTCTTAGCTCACTGGATCGAAATCTTATAGAGCATATTTGGCCTTTCATAGAAAAGACGCTTCGAGATGAAATGTCACTATGTCGGAATATCTCAACTTTGTGTGACCTCTGCTTAGACATTTGGTACAACTTGTCTACAATCATCTACAAAGAACTTAAGGAATCCATATCAAGGTGAATTGCAGCTGTTTTTCAGGTTAAAGGATGCATTATTGAGAAAATGTTAGTAATGTTTCGGCTTTTCAGTGTATATCTATAAGTCTGTTGTTCTCTTTCAAAAAACTTCGCTAAGACAAAATTTAGCTCATAATTAAAATAAAAGCTGTAAATGCAGTGGTACCTTAACTATTGCCTTGATGAATTGATAAATTCATTGACAAATTGTCATAAGCAAAAAAAAAAAAAAAAATGTCTCGTGCCACTACGCAATTTTATGGTTTACAATAGTTTTTTTTTAAATTAAAAAAAAAATATCCCATACTCTTCATCCCATATTTATATTTTCTTTATATAAAATTTGGTAAAAGGTTTGCTGTTAATCAGTAAAAACAAAACTTAATTGATTACATTTACTATGATTACGGGTTGATCCAATTTTTTTCTTTTTAGATCCCAGTTTGAAGCTGCATGAGGAATATATAAACGCTGCCAATTTTGATCAATTTTTTGATCAAATGAAGAGGACAACACCTGAACTGGCCTCCCACTCTCAAACTTCCTCATCACACCACCGTGAGGACTTTGACCTTGCCAGATATAAAATGCATAAACTTCTGAAAACGGCAGATCTTCAGTGGGGCTGCCTCGCAAGTACTCGAAATCACGACTCGACAACACAGGTCAGTAGTTCGCGATCATGCGCACTCGCTAACAGGGCCAATTCTAACAAAGGAAAAAAGCACCTTGAATAAAGATGGTTTCAGTTAACAATAACCTTTGAATGGATTAACGTCTTTAACCAAGATAACACAATACAGAAGAACGTTGCTTATCCGAAACATTTGGGATCGGGCACCGTTTGGATACGCGATTGTTCGGATAACCGAATGCGATCCGTGCAATACATGAAACCGGACCCTATACGAATATTGAAAATCATCAAAAGCTGGAAACGTGCTCGAAAAAAAAGCAAAATAGGTGAAAATGTCGCAATTTTACCTTCATTGTGAAAAATAATCACTTATTTTTCACTGTACCATTGTACACCTTCGTTTTTCCGATGCAAGGTCTCTGATTCTCTTGAGCAGCAGTAGTTGAGTAGGACAGCACTCTGAGTGTTGTTTGTACCACTCATAGCTGTCTCTAACGCAGAAACGCGTCAGCATTTGATGGACCCTTGCTACTTTATTTGTTGTTGTTGTCCTCGTCTTCATTCGTTTCATCTTCGACAGTGTTGGATTCTTCTTGCACGGAAGTCACAATCTCGTCATCATTTAGCATTTGAAATCCAGTCTTCTTCATCGCATGCCATCCTGGTTTCTATATTAACAAAACTCAACAAAAGAGCACGTATACACTCCTTCACTTGGAAATAAACTGACCTAATATTCCGCGCAGATGTTTACCAAATCACACAGCTGAAACTCCCCAAATATCCCTCATCTTAGATTCTCCCGTCACCTTTGGCCTTACGCGAAACAACTGTTGAGCACTGCACTGTCAGAAAACGTATCCGGACTTTGGTCCGGATATTTGACGCTCCGGATAATAAACGTTCGGATAAACGACGTTCTAGTGTAATATATTTGAGATTGTATTTAACAAATAAAAATATAATATTTTAACACTTCTTCTTACCATCTGCATATTTAACTTGCACAGGTTTGAGTTGATCTTCATTTGTATCAACTTCAGTATTTTCTGAATAAAATATTTAATTTATGTTAAATTTTAACTCTGCCTTGGAAAAATAATTAAAAAAAAGACACCAGAATATGAGAAATAATACAGAAAAAACAATCACAATTTTAAGAATCAATAAAATTATTACGCAAATAATTTCTAATTAAATTATTAAAAAATATATTGTTGTGTTAGTTATAAATAAAACCAACCTACAAATTTATTAAAATTATTGAACACGAAATTTTAATACTGTTCTAAAAAATTGCTCTTTCAGGTCTTTATGATAAAGCAATGTTTTTCACAAGATTGTGAATGTTTTTATATGAACAAGTGTGTTCGCAAACAAAAACATTCAAGGGAGCTCAATACTAAAATTTTAACAATACTTTAAAGAATTTAATATCATTGTTAAGCAAATCAGATTTTCGAATGTTAGTTTTCGTGAAGAATAACTCAGAAAATATTTTTAGTATTTTCGAAAATGGGAATTTGTTTTCAACACAGAAAACTGCAGCATTCTGTTTCTCCCATCCAATTATTGTTAATTCTGCGACTTTCTAAGTAATAAAATTATTTTAGCCTTGAATGTTTTGATATAGATCAGGAGTTGGCAACCTATAACACGGGGTACAATTCTCAGAGGCACTCTGCACTACTCTACAAATATATCAATTTTTTGAGTGGGTGGAAGTTAATAAATTTGTAATGGATCTTATTTAATAAGCATCTTCAGAATTATTGACATTTAGAGAATCACAAAAAACTCTGAAAGGTAACTCTAAGGAGATAAAAGTAAATTTACAGCTGTAAAACTATTTTGTAAATTATTGAATGTCATTGCTGGAGAAATTTAATTGTTTGAAGAGAGAAAATCGCATGTACTCTGCTTTCCATTTTTAGTTCTGAATATCCAACAAGGGAAGGGCGCAACTAAGGAAATTCATTTCAGGACGAGACTTTGTGCAATAGTAGTGCTCCTTTACGGTGTTCAACCCTCAATGTAATTCCACCGAATGGGCAGTCAATTCGGAGAAAATAGCCTTCGAAATTCATGCTTAGCTTTTATGCAGTTAAGTTTTAATTACTGCCCAGCGACGTAGACTCGGTAGAATACCTGTTTACCATGCAATCGACCTCGGTTCGAGTAGCGCGATCATTTTTTTTTTTTAAATTTTAAAATTCATTTAATTATTTTTACTATTAAGTAAATAAATTTAAAAAACACATTAAATATTTATATAATTATAAAATAATTAAATTAATAATATAAGATATATATTATTTTTATTATATTAATTATAAAATAATTTTTTTACAAATAATTAGTATAATATATTTTATGTATTATTATAATATTTTATTGATAATATATTGTATTTCATATTTTAAAACTATTTGTAACTAATTTTTACGTAAAATATTTAATATTTATTATAATATATTTTTATAATAAATATATAAATTTATATATATATATATATATATATATACAGTGGTGGCAAAAAGTCCTGAACACATTCATTTTTTAGCGTAATTTTTGTGTTTGACTTCATTTTTCGTTGTGAAATTATCGCACTATCTTAAATACTGTTATTGATTTTAATGTATTTTTTTATGCTGACTTCAAATCTACTACTAGTTTCTTAATGATTAAAATATTTTTTGTTGTAAAGCTGCCTGAACACAATAATGTGAAATATGTGCAGAATAAAACAATATAGAATAACATAATATGCAAAGAAAAATAACACGAAAATTGACAAATACGGTATATTTAATAAGCATTTTGAAAATTACATTGTTGTCACATGTTAGGAAATCAATATTTTATGGGCCAACCGTTTGCTTTAATTACGGCTCTACATCTTTTTGGCATGGAATGCACCAATTTCAAAAGAAGATCTTTCGTGACAATATGGTTGAAGGAAAATATTAAAGCTTCAATTAATTCACGTTTGTTTGAAGGTTTTTTCTTTGAAATTTCATAACCAATTTTAAACCATAAGTTCTCTATCGGATTAAGATCGGGAGACTGTCTTGGCTAGTTCATTCTATTCACAGTATGGTCTTTCAACCATTTCTGGACTACCTTTGCACGATGACAAGGGGCGTTATCGTCCTGAAAAATCCATGACTGATTCCCAAAAAGATCTCTCGCTGTTGGTAGCAATTTATTTTGTAGTATTTCAATGTAATCCATGGCTTTCACTGTTCCACTAACGATGTGAAGTCTTCCAACACCATGAGAAGACATGCAACCCCATACCATCACTTTTGTCGCGTACTTTACTGTGGGCTTCAGACACTGAGGGCTGAATTCCTCATGAGTGCGTCGTCTTACATAGGCACTACTTTGGTTGCCAGAAATACAAAACTGACTCTCGTCACTAAATATTACCTTTTCCCAGTCTTTAATAGTCCATAATGAATGTTCCCTTGCCCACGTCAATCGCCTCTTGCGTTGAAATTCAGTCAGTAATGGTTTTGGGCGCGCTTTACAACCTCGTAACACAATTTACAGCAGTCTTCCTCTAACAGTTCTTGGGCACACACTCACATTTGATTTCAAAGTCCATTTTTTCAAAATTTGCGAGGAATTAAGCTTTCTGTTTGAAAGTGAAATTGTGTGGAATGACCTGTCTTCACGTAAAGATGTTTTTCTTGGTCGTCCTGATCGCCCCCTGTCCGCAATAAAATTTGTTTCAGAAAATCTTTTCAAAGTTCTCACAACAATAGAAAGGCCACATGGTACTTTAGCAGCAATTTGGCGCATAGAATAGGCAGATATCTCAGGCAGATATGAAAATTTAGCCATAATTCCAATATTTTCCACAAACGCACTTCAAATTGCTTTCAATACACTATTTTCCACAAGCACACAACTGCATTTAATACAATAAACCACGTTTCACCTTTTTCTTTCAACCCTTTATAGCTACTGCTCTCTGATTGGTTGAAATAACGGAGCATTTCATTGGTGGAAAACACACTCACTCATTCTTACAGTGACCTTGTGCTTTCTTGTCAAGGTTTTTTCAACATATCAATGAAACTATTTACTTTAGATGAAATCTACAAACAGATTTGAAATCAGCATGAAAAAATACATTAAAATCAATAACAGTATTTAAGATAGTGCGATAATTTCACAACGAAAAATGAAGTCAAACACAAAAATTACGTTGAAAAATGAAAGTGTTCAGGACTTTTTGCCACCACTGTATATATATATATATATATATGAAATATCTCAACGACCCAGTAACAAAAAACTATGGAATTCAAGATCTTTATTCAAATCATGGGGTTACCTTCGTAGGGAGAACACCAGAAGAACGTGTTACAAAGCTTTCTAATAGGCATAAGCGTCCCGACTTTGGGGAACAACAATATTTAAATAGGGAAAGTAGGAAGAGGTAGCGAACAGGCAAATTCCCCCAATCTCGTGATTTATGGAGTTTTCAAGGCCCCTACTGGTTCTGTGCTTCTAGACAGAGGCGTTACCGGTAAAAAGCCGGCTTTTCTCTCAATTCCAAATTGCCGGCATTTTCCCGGCGTCCATGTAAACGGGCCTTTAGGGATAGAGAGTTGTATTGAATTTCAGTTGGTAATTGATTGTGGGAAACAGGTTGTTGTGCAGAAAGGGAGAAACCTGATCAACTTCTCCAGTTCTGAATGCAACGACTTGTCTTTGCATATCAATCCTGAAAATAAGGTTAGGGACAGTATTTTTGAAATTGAAATGAAAGATGATAGAACTAAAGAATGAAGTATAGTAGAAGGTAAAAAAGGAAATTTTTCTGAAGTAAAAAAGAAAGAAAAGGTAAATAAATATGAAACAAATGCAGTAAAAAATAGGACGAGGAAAAAGAGAAAAAACAAAAACAATGTCCTGAAATTTTCGAATGTATCCGAGACGGATGCTGACGATGGTTGCACACATTATCAGATTGAAGTCGAAGATAAGTCGGGATCGAAAGGCATTGGAGAAAATTTTGAACTAAAAGAAATTTTAGAAGGTTACGATGATGTGTTTGCTAAAGATAAATATGATGTTGGAACTATAAGGATAGAGCCTCAGAGAGTGAGACTGACATCAGAATTACCAATATCATTACGCGCATATAAAACGTCACCAAAACAACAGGAAGAAATCGATTGTCAAATTATTAAAGGCTGGGATAATTAAAGAAAGTTCATCTCCATATTCTGCACCAGTAACACTTGCTTATAAAAAGGATGAACAGAAAAAGAGCAGATTGTGTATTGATTTTAGGAAACTAAACCAAATCACTAAATCAGATGCTGAACCCCTTCCTTTACTTGAAACACTTATAGATAAATTAGCTCAAAGTAATTATTTTTCAAAATTAGACATGGCTTCAGGTTATTGGCACATACCAATACATCCAGATCATACGGAGAAACTCGTTTTGTTACCAACAGTGGATTGTATGAACATTGGTTACCATTTGGTTGGCGCAATGCGCCCAGTATTTTTGAAAGAACGATACGCCGAATCCTCACAAAACATAAAATTAAATTTGCTGCAAATTATTTTGATGACATCATAATATTTTCCGAAAATTAAACAGATCATTTAGAACATATCAAAGAAATTCTTACCATTTGCAGGTTAGAAAATATTAAATTAAAATAATCTAAGTGTTCTTTTTTGCAAACTAAAATTCAGTTTTTAGCGTACGAAATTTCCAATGGCATTGTCACTCCAGATAACAGCAATATTGAGGTAATTAAAAATTTAAAACTACCGACTGATGTAAAATCTTTACAAAGGTTTCTAGGTTCTATTAACATATATCATAGGTTTATAGATAAATATGCCATGATTAGGCATCCTTTGAACCAGTTACTAAAAAAAGAGGTAGCGAACAGGCAAATTCCCCCAATCTCGTGATTTATGGAGTTTTCCAGGCCCCTACTGGTGCTGTGCTTCTAGACAGAGGCGTTACTAAGTCTACGGGGAAGGTTTAGTGTCTGGAGGGAAAAGGATGACGAAATATAGCATTCATCTTGAATCATTAAGTTTCAATTTAAATGTTACGAAAAGAAATATCTATTTTTATATTACATATATATATATATATATATATATATATATATAATTATATATATAAAATATAATTTTTTTTATCAAATATTTAAATATGTCTATTTTATAAATATAATTATTAATAAATACTATTTGTTATAAAAATATATTATAATAAATATTAAATGATATTTTATATAAAAGTTAGTTACAAATAATTTTATAATATGAAATACCACATATATAAAATATTATATATTATAAATAAAACATTATAGTGATACTAAAGTACTATACATAAAATATATTACATAAAATAATATTACATAAAATACATTACATAAAAGACGAACATAAACTATATTATAATAATTATTTATAATAAAATTATTTTAAAACTAATATAATAAAAATAATATATATCTCTTATATTATATATTATTAATTTAATTATTTTAAGATGATATAAAATATTTAATATAATTTTTAAATAAATTATTTAATTGTAAAAATAATTAAATTGATTTAAAAATTTTAAAAAAAAAGATCGCGCGACTCGAACCGAGGCCGACCGCATGGTAAACAGGTATTCTGCCACCCACGCTCCTGCGTCGCTGGCAGTAATTAAAACTTAATTGTATGAAAGTTAAGCATGAATTTCGAAATCTATTTTCTCTGAATTGACTGTCCATTCAGCGGAACTACATTGAGGGTTGAACACCCTAAGGGTGTACAACAATAGCAATAGTACACCCTACTATTGCACAAAATGTCGTCCCGAAACGAATTTCCTTAGTCGTGCCCTCCCCTTTGTAAGTAAAAAATCTTTCCTCTTATGAAAAATATTTCGAATTTGCAAAGAAATTGTTTAAACCTGAATGTTCGAATTGCATCAAACTAAAAGATCAAATTATACCACTGATTTTGCGAAATGAAAGTCGGGTATTGCAAGCACTAAGTTCGCCTTAATATTTTTATTTAACTATAATGAAAGGAAATACCTAAATTTTATGTGAATTTCTTATTTTAACAAATATGTTTAAAAATACGTAATATAAGTAAAATTTTAATTAAAAACATTTTTTTGTGAAGAAATAGTTAAATTTTATGCTGTTTGTTTTTATGTTAAGAAATTTTTTTAACTAAGCAAAGTTAATACATAACAAAACTGTAAATATATATTCCTGACCTCTCTTCAACTCTGCATGCTTTATCGCGGGAATCGAATGGTTTCAAAAATGTCCTGTGTAGCACGCTGAATTACATTGGATGATTGGTTTGGTGTGCCACAGCTAAAAGGTTGCCAACCCCTGATATAGATATTAATGTCATATGAGTAATAAATTTAAGATTAAAATAGCAGAACAAAATCTGCTCTATTTAACTCTAAAAGAATATATAATAAAAAATAACAATATCCCCGCATAACTAAACCTTTTCAGATAGTCTTTTGTCAACTCAATATAACTGTGTGAATTATAGAGGATTAAAGTAGAAATGTTTTTTTAAGAAAATAAGTGTTTTTTCCACAAAATTGTATTTTTTCATTTAATATGATTAACATATGAATTCCTAAATATATTATTTTTTTAGCATGAAAAAGACGCATTTCTTTTGAAAATCATCCACTTTGTATTTCACTCTAAAATAAATGTTATTTAAAGCAAAATTCTCGCTAAATACAGTAAAAAAACTCATTTTATGTAACAAAAAATCGTAATATTGGAAATCTAACGGGTATATTTATACTTTTCTGCTTATTTTGAAAGATTCAGAATTTGTCAAAACCATATATCAATTTTTAGAGACTGACTGAGAACATTAATGATTTCTCAAAGCATAAAAGAATTTTATACATTAATTTTTCTCAATATTTAAGAACGTATAAGTTACTTACAACATTTATTTATCAAATGATGGACTAAATTTCAGATATATCATCACATTTTAATTTTTATTTGTTTGTTTATTTTTCTTTTACCATTAACTAAGAAGTTCCTACCACATATTTAAAAAGGATCGCAAAACTAAAATAAAAATAAAATATCAAATAATATCATGGGAAAATAAGAGTCTTCATTCTTTAGTTTAGTTTGGATAGAGACTTGAAAATTTCCCACAATGTCAAATAAAAGGGAAATATATATGCGTTACCTTGTGAAAATACTCACCAATCACATTCAAAGTATATAAAGGAGTATTCGTATCACTTAATGATTCTGAAAAATAAATAAAATTTTAAAAATTGTCTCGGAAGTGCTATTGAAAAGCTATGATTATTCAGTGTTGCAAAATAAACTTGAATTAAGATGGAAAACATCGAGAAAAGCAAAAAAGGTAATAAATTTTAAATCTGTTATAAATTAAAATTCCGTCATCGAATTAAAAAGATTTATTATTTAGTAAGGAAAACTTGGATTTACAGGATTCTAAGCAATAATTTCTAAATGCAGAAAACATTCTTAAAATGTATTAATTTTGATAATTTTTAAAATTTAATTTTTTGTAGTGAATACAATTATCCAGGTTTAACAAAATAAAATTAGATACTTACCAAAAATCTCTAGATTAGGGGCAATATTTTTTCCGGCTAAAAAGTAAAACATCTATAAATTGAAATATCATATAAAAATTGAACTACGAGATATTTTAATAAATTTGTTATAGCATAAACATTATTTAATCTGAACAGTAATCCTCTAAAGACCAAATATATTAAAAGCAAGAGGAAAAAAAGTTATAGACAAAGAAATAAAAAATGCAGAAATAAATAAAATTGAAGGACTGCTAATTTGCATTTCAAAAGAAAAATACGAAATAAATAAACGTGTCAAGCACAGATAAGAACAATTTCAGTCTGAGAACAAAATAAAATATATAATCAAGTAATAAAAATAATATAAAATGAAACAATATAAAAAGGTAAACTTGGGTTCCTTATTGGAAGAACCATGATATTGACTCCTTAATTAAAGAGAGAGAGAGATATATTAAATGAACAACACGGCAGAAATTAGAAAAATATTGGCAGAGGCAACAACTAGAGTGTAAGGAAGGATACCTATGAATAAACAACTAAAATGGTCTGTGTTCTGTAAAACTCTTGATCTAAGAAAGGATTCTAAGTTCTGGAGAATTACCAAATTATTGAACAATTCCTTTACTCCTATTGCTACTCAGGCTGCAAACACACCAAATGTAGGTGAGGCATTTTTGGACCCTAATGAGAAAGTTGATAACAATCTTCTTTGTATTTTTCAAATGTCAACAAAATTGAATATCAGAAAGAAGAAAATAAAATAAAACACTTTGCTACATAATGCAAGAAAATATAAGTGTGATGACTCATTTTCAATGAATATCACAGTGGCAGACCTTTATAGTGCAATAAAATCAATTAATAAAAATAAATCACCGGGCATGATCTTGCTTTGGGGGAAATGATAAAACATCGAGATGAAAAAGCAAAATCATGCCTACTATCCATTCTTAATATTTCATGGAACTCTCTGGTAAATTACCAACTACCTGGAAGACCTATTATAGTACCTATACTCAAACCAAATAAACTTGGTACAGAGTGTAGGAATTTTAGACCGATTGCACTTACCAGTACTCTCTGCAAAGTGATAGAACGCAGTATGCATGCTAGAATCATGAAATTCCTAACGGAAAAGGGTGATAAATTTTTATCAGACAGCTTACAGAAAACAGCACTCTACAAAGGATCAGTTGTTTTGTTTTTGTCAATCAGTCATAGATGGTTTTCAAAAACGACTGCCAGAGAAGACTACTACTGTCTTCCTTGACATGCCCTCTACCTTTGATAGAGTGTGGAGACAGAAACTCATAACATTAGCGCATCAACATGACATTAGAGAAAATGCTCTTATTTAGATATATGACTTCCTAAGAAACTGGAAAGTCAGGGGGCGTTATAATGTATGTTTATTTAAGAGCAGGAAAATCTTTACAGGGATTCCTCAGGGATCAGTATTGAGCCCCCTCCTTTTTCTGCTCTATGTAAGTGATATCCATTCCAACATCAATAATGACACTAAGGTTGCCTGCTATGCAGACGATATTGCAATTTGGCACTCTGGCAGGGAAATAGATATTTCGCGAAAAAAGCTACAACACTCCTTTAATGGAATTCTAAAGTGGACACAGAGTTTAAAATTAAAAATCAATGTCGAAAAGACAACTCTCTGTGTCTTCACAATAGATAGAAAACACAGGTCTCAGATGAATCCACAGTTATATATTGAGGGTAAACTTATAGAGAGGAAAACATGCCCGAAATAGAGATGACCTAGATGTTGAACTAAGATTTTCCTAGAACATTAAGACCTGTGCAGGCAGTGCTTTGAAAAAATTAAAGATCATTAAAAGCCTTTGCGATACAGATTGGGGAGCCAGTTCTAAGACCCTAAAGTCAAAGTATATTTCACTTATAAGACCGGTTATTGAATATGCCTTTTCCATCTGGCCGCATGCACATCTAAAACTACACTAGAGAAATAGGAAAGTGTCCAGGCAAGATCTGCAAAAGTTATTGTTGGGGCAGTGTCCTCTGCTAACAACTTAAAGGTCGTAAAAGAGTGTGATCTTTATAGCCTTGAGAAGAGAAGAAGATATAACTTGATTAAATTCCCTAACCAATCTAGAAGTCGTATACCAACACATATTGCTAGGGGAACCGTTGAAAATTATAATAGTAACACAAGATTAAAAAGATCTTCTCCCATGCAATTTTATGCAGTGAAATTAGGATACCCCAACAAATTTTCACACACTTGAACCAGCAAATTTTCTATTTAACAGAAACCTCTTCTGTGCAGGATTTCCAAAGAACACCACAATTATAACAAGTTTATTAGAGCCCTGCACTAAGAGTGAGCCTACTAGTATCATCAAGGTAAAAGAGCTCAAGACTGTTGATAAATATCCAAAAGATGATTTTGCGTTTGCCTGTACAGACGGTTCTTCTGATGAAACATTCTTGAATGGAGGTTCAGGGGTATTTATGACCACTCCAAGTGATGCAAACTACCAACGAGTAATCGGTGCTGGTGCCATTGCCTCTTTCTTCACTTGTGAACTTCGGACGATAATTGAGGCTCTCGATTTATATGAGACTCTCCCTTTTCTAGAACAGGCGAAGGGTCTCGTCATTTTCTGTGACTCAAAAGCAGCCCTCCTGGCAATTCTAAATGGAGGTTCATAAATTCCTGAAGAGATTTTCTCTCGCCTGTTTAAATTACAGGAGTTAGATAAAGTCTGCTTCCTTCAATGGTTACCTGCTCATGTTGACATTACAGGCAATGAAAATGCGTATAAACTGGCGAAAGAAGCTATAGAAATTTTAATAATGATAACTTTTTCAACGTCACTTTATTAGATGCAAATGCTGTCACAAATTTCAAATTGAGAGAGAAGTCAATTACTTTAAAGCATAAAATCTGTAATATAAGTGGAGACCGTTTTATATCAAAGACCATTGCTAGGCTAAGAGAACAGGTCATTACAGAAGAATGAAGTTTGATAGGGATGGTAGAAGAACATATATAAATTGTGATAACTGTTTAGATACAGAGCAAACATCTGTTCATATTTTTGGCTGTCCAGCTATTCTTGATGCTCTACAAGAAATAGGGGTACTTTTCACGCCAACAAACCTCTATGTGGACAATATTGCACAGATTGCCAAAACAGTCATCTGGTCCCATGGTACTGTCTAATTTGGTCCCGTCATGGATACGACATCATCATCATTAACGAAACAATACATTAAATACAAAAACATGATAATATAAAATACAAACTAATGTTGCCAAATGCCGAATATAAACATTGAAAAACGAGTAAATACAAACGGCAATATAAGCAAACAAGATAAATTCAAACACAAATTATCACTGCTAGAAATTGAGCGCAACGTAGAAATAAAGCAACATATTAAAACACTGAAACTTTTGTCATTCTTGACAAAAAGATATAGAAATAAATTTGATAATTGATCCCATATCAACAGTTTGATGATTTATTATTTTCGAATAGCTTAGTAGTTTTACAAAATTACGCTATAAAGCCTATCTGTGTCAGAAAATGTCCTTTTAATGTTTTCTAAATGTGGAACTGCAAGAGGGAAGGTTCTCGAAACTGTCCTTGGCCAAGATTTCCTGAAAACACATTTTATGGTTTGTGCTAATTTTCACCATCAAGGAAAGTATATTTAATGAATAGTCCTCTGCAGGTGTGTTTAGAGATTATCCTCTACCAACAAGTGATATAGGACAAGGACTTGAACTTTACTCAATCATCTTGAAAATCGTCAATGGCACAGAATTCAGGCACGCTTCAATTTGAGTTAGTCTTCAAAAAAGTCAAATTTGTGTTAGATGCTGAACACAAACAAAGACATAAGCAAAAGTCATTGCATAACATATACATTAGCCTTCTCAAATGGGACAAGCATAGAAATAAAGCAACATATTTGTTGTTGTTGTTGACTCATTCCACCTGATCTAGCCGCAGGCTAGACCAGATCCACGAGCCCAAGAATCTTCAAAAAATTATATACAAGAAGAGAATTAGAGTATGTGTCCTCCTTCTCAAGACCCACTCAGTTCAATAGATGTTCCGTAGAGGTCTGTACTGAGTTGCAGTTGGAGTACATCAAATAGGCTTTTTGTGCATCAACAAAGGAGAAGTATTTTGTGTGTTCACTTGCGAGTCTGGAGATGGAGGACTGGACGACACTACCAAACTTGGTGGTAAGGGCACCACCTGGGATATATCAGGATGAATCGGGGGAACATTTTATAAATGCTGGCTTAAGATTTTTATTTTTTGGAGCTGATCTCAGAGAATGTCAAAATGTTAATTGACAATAGAGCCTTAGAGGCGCCTTCCATCATGTGATTGTAAATATTAAAGCATTAAAAATTAACTTCGTGTAAATGAATCAAAATATGTATTTTGTCCATGACAGAAAATAACGGGTGTTTCAAAAGTCGCGCACATCCACATGGTAATCATTTTGCTTGAAAACCAAAAGAGATGGTTGAGATTTTTGTCGCTAGATGGCAGCAGGGACCCATCATAAAAAGTTTTGAAAGTAGCTGAGATCAGTTTCAATATACTTGTCAGTTGTAGTCAATTGAGCCCAACGGGAGGTGCATGATGTTTTCCCGAGAGCAAAAAATAGCCATCATGGAATTTTATTTCGCTACAGAATCTCATTGCTATGTGATAAATGCATTTCAGCAGAAATATCCAGGTGAAACAGCACTAAATGCATCAACGAAAACACGTTTAGTGCAACGGCTCCGTGACACAGGATCGGTTGCAGACAGGAAGCGATCGAGTAGAGCGTCTCTTGTGAAAACAAAAGTGGCAGATGTGGAGACAACTTTACAAAGAAGTCCAATTAAAAGTAGTCGAAAACTCACTATGCATCTGGGAATGTCACATTCATCAACATATAGAACAGCACTCGATTTAACTTTCGAACGTTTAAAATGCACGCTGTAGATGAAATGAAAACTCCTGATTTTGAGAAAAGCTTTCATTCCTGTAGATGCCTTCGTTCTTTCTTAGACAGACACATATGGCATCCGTAAACTGGATAACGTTTTTTCAACAGATGAGGCGTGGTTCAATTTGCATAGATACGTGAACAGCCATAACAGTCGATGTTGGTCCCCTACAAATCCACACATTAAACAGGAATGGCCCTTACATGATGAAAAATTTGATGTGGTGTACGGTGTTACGCCGTCGAATTGTGGGACCATTTTTCTTCGGTAGCATTGTCGATTCGACCGTATACACACATAAACATTGTTACGGAATTCATATCCTAGCTCAACAGTGATAAACGTTACGCTTGGTTGCAGCAAGACGGCGCAACGTGTCACACATCCCGGGACAGTATGGAAGTTTCAACTGAATTTTTTAATGATTCGATGTCATTTCGAAAAAACTTCGGTCACCACATTCACCGAACTTGTCAATTCCGGATTTTTCATTGAGGATATCTGAAAAATGTCGCCTTCACACGAATAATTCTCATATGCTTGATGAACTTAAGAGTAACATCCTTCATGCAATATCGGATATTAATTCTCACACACTTCGTAAAAGGTCAACTAATTTGGTAAAAAGAGTTCGATTGTGTGTCCAGGAAAACGGACATCATTTTAAACATTTACTGTGATTTTACCATGTCTGACATCTAACAATAAAGATATTCTTTGTATGTCCTTTATTCAGTTTGTTAACATTATTCATCTGTCCTTAAAATTCAACCACAAAGGTTGATGTGCGCGACTTTTGAAACAACCAGTATAATCTGAATGTTGAAACTGTATTTTATAACGTACGAAAAAACGGAGTATATATATATGTAATATTAAAATATAGAAAATTGACTAAGACAAGGCGAATCTAAATCTAAAAAACGATTTGATACCAGTTTTTCAGGTTAAATATTTTAATTAAAATATTAAGAAATATATATATATTACATATGAAATGTCCTTCCTATATAACAAGGTCCTTTTTAAAAGGAACGTGTCTTATCAAAACCATAAAACATTAATTCATTAATGTCGATATCTACATTTTTAAATAGGTAAATATTCGAATGGTGCATTGTGTGTCCAATGCAACAATCATATCGTGGTATTGTATGCAGTGCATATTTTACATCTCTTACATGTAAAATAAATTATTAAATAATGATTACGTTCATGTGTATTCAAAGACTTAACCAAGTATTTATTATTTGTATAGAGAGATGGAGAAATTGGAGAAAGATATTTGAAATGTTATTTTTTCTTATATATACAGCTAAATTCTTCAGTATTTTAATCATTTAGCATTGTTTTTTGTCATTATTAATACACCACACTGTTATAAGTTAATAATTTTTAACCATGATGTTCTTTCTTTTTTTTTCAGCATATGATAAAATTATTTAATGTTAAGAAAATTTCTTTTCATAGCATTTTACAAAACTTCCATTCAACAGTATTTTAACATGAGCATAGACCCATTTATGTCATAAATGGGTCTATCCTCATCTATATCGAGGGTCTATAGAAGCCAATGTATTTCTATGTATGGCGTATCGCGCTTCCACATTCCAGATCCGAGGCTCAAATCCCGGGCTGAGCAAGGTCAACTCAGACTTTCGTCATTTTCAGTAGATCGATAAATGAGTACCAAGCTTGCTTGGGAACTTAACACTGGGAGTTTCACGTCAGACTGCCCAACACTCATGCACCTCAGGGCCCAAAGTAACGTATACTGATATGGGCACAGTAGGTCTTGGCCCTCATGGGCTGTTGTGCCACTAAGTTATATAGATATATTGTTCAAATTTTCAATCGTTAATAAAATACTTTCTATTCATCCATTCAAGTTCAAATACATTTTTAAACTTGTAGGGGATGACACTTGATGTTAATGCAGTTTTTTCAAATATTAATTCATTAATTACATTTCATTAATGAAAACAATAATAGTTCAACAGCATATATAGAAAGAAAATTGTTTATTATGTCTCTGTAGCACAACGGATAACGCGTTACACTTCTAATCCAAAGGTCGTGGGTTTGAAACCCACCTGGGATGGCTTAATTTCTGAAAACTGTGGTTTCCTTGTTACAAAACTATTTTATTAGAATCATTAAATTCAATTAATGAATAAATAGTAACAAATAAAAAAATAGTCAAACACCATATATAGAAAGGAAATGAAAAAAAAAATTTTTTTTCTAATAAAATTCACTTTTTATTTTGTTGCTTAATATTGTGATTTTGTATTATGTGTATACATATTCATATTAATTGTAACTACTAATAAAAAGTAACTAAAATAAAAATTTTCTTTGTTGACCTAAGTAGGAATTGACTTAAAAAATGGTTTTATATTATTTGTTTTAAATAAAAAATATTATAAAGTAAGTTAAGGCCTTCACAATGATGTGATCTCTTTGCGAAATTATGTAATTTAATTACTAAGTAATTAGATCGACTGACAAAAAACTGAGTGTATACAATGTTTTTCTTCACATCTGCTAAAAATTATAATTAGAAAATACATAAAATACTTAAAATTAAGTTAAAGAGGTTTTAAAGAGTTTTCCTTACCTGATGTCTCTTCAATCATGACAAGTGCAGCTGCGAAATAGAAAAAATATTTATTTTTGAATTACGTATATCTTTTCAAAATCATATGCATATACGGAACTTTCTTTAGAAGAAAAACAAAGCACAGGTGAATATATTTTTTATTCAATTAACGCAAACTTCATAAATGGCTTGACAACTGTTAAAGAACAATTCATTTATAAAAAAATATGTTTTTGACTGGCATAAAGTGGTGGGAAATTAGTTTAAGTTATATCGGTCATAAAGTTTTCTCTATGTATTATAGAGAAATAATGATGTGTGCTATTGCGCATATCTTCAACTTACGTTTAGTGACTACATAGTATTCATATGAATCATATTCATCTTTTTAATGGGGCACTGGACTCCAATTTTCTATGTATTGCACTCAATGCACGCCTTTAGAAGAGAATCGAAACCATCTGAGGTACTAGAATAAGATAGTTTCGAATCTATTCCCTAATTCCAGTGTTCTTCAAACTGAGCTCTGCGGAGCCCTGGGGTTCCAAGAGTCAAACCAAAGGATTCCGTCAGTGAAAAGAAAAACGGGAAAAAAAATTATAAATATGTCGCAAAACAGATTCATGTTCTTTATAAAATTTATAAGAACAAGAGTATCTAAATCCATTTTTCCCGATGCAGGTTACAAGTTCACGAGGAAAACTTTAAAAAAAAAACATGCAACCTGGGCAATACTTTTTTCAATGATTCCGAGATTCGTTAATAAAACGCAAGGATTGAGTGAACAGGCCCACTACCCCTAATAATCAAACGTGTAAAAGGGACACAAGTGATTGCAATAGTCATTGATAACAAAGGAAGACTGAAATTACTGTGAACATTTCATTGGTCACCGCTGTCCGTTGTTCATCCCCAGGCACGCTTACAATGGTAACGAATGAATTGGAGTCTCTCAGACTGAAGTAGAATTGGTTTCAATTAATCTCGCTTCGAACTGAGCCCCAATAGCCAGTTAAAACGTGAATGAGGAATCCAGGGCTCTCCTAGGTTGATTATTGTACGCCCCACACTTGGTTTCCTGTTACAATCAAGAATTATGGTATGGGGAGGGAAATTTCGTTGGATAGTTGGGCATCCTTGGTTGCCATCCGTGACACCCATATAAAACATCGGCAAATGCACGAATGTAATATTGTCCATCATTTCATTGGACCTCTGATCTTTACAACAGGAAAAAAACCACTCTCACACGGTATGCCTATCTTCTAATTGTCTTAGTGTTTTCCAATATTTTCCTAGCAGCACGTTCGTCAGATCTCCACCTTGTAAAGCATGTTTATTCTCTATTGAACAGGCGTCATTGGATTACTCCGATCTAACTTCCCACTTCAAAAATGTTTGACAAGAAATTCCACATGATGATATCCCCCAATTCTATGAGTCAATACTCAGCCGGATAACAGCTTGCCTCACGACCAGAGGTGGGGCAAAGCATTATTGAATTATTCTTTGTTTTTGTAGCTGTATTTCTGATGCAAAACATTTAATCCCTATGATATTATTAGTCTTGTTTTCAATGGTTGCACATCACATCTACTGATTTTCGTTTCATTCAGATAAATCCTTCTTGTGGTGTGTAGCCTTGTATGTTATTGAGTATACAGGGTTATCAAGAATGAGTGACCCGATAACAAAATTTAATAATTCCCAGATGAATAAACAGAAAATGATAATTAACATGCCATTGTAAAGATAAAATATGAAAATTTTCTTACGTAACACGTTTCTTGACGTAAAATAAATATGAGTTGATTGACAAAAAGGATCGATTTGCATAGCTTCATCCATTAAAAGGCAGGATTTAGGCGTTGCAACTCGCCACTAAGGTTCAATGCTTGTACTGGTTTCAATTTGTACGGCTTAAAATGCATTTTTTTAAATACAGTCCATATGGTAGACAGAGGTAACATAAGTTTACGACTAGCATGAACCGTCGATTTCTTTGGACTGCGTATAAGTCCTTCTAGCATTCTTTCAACATTTTCTGGCGAACAACCTGGTCACCCTGGACTTTTGCCTTAACACAGGCATCCAGGATGCAGGAAAAGTTTATTTCATATTCTTATACTCTGAGATGTCGGTGCATTTCTATGGTACTTTCTCCGAAATTCATGCTGAACCGTGATTACTGACAGACTTTCTGCAAACGAGAGCACACAAAACGCCTTCTCCCGCTACGACGCCCTTTCAACTTCTGTTTACATTTTCAAACACATCTTGATTGTAACATTGCTTCCATTTATTGAACAAACGCAATGCTACAAACTCAAAATTTCATGTTTTTTCTTTACAATGTCATATTAATTATCATTTTCTGTTTATTTATCCGGGAATTATTAAATTTTGTAATCGAGTCATTCATTCATGATAACCCTGATATATAATACATGCGTTACTTCGAAATAATTCAGAGATATTCGATTGATTTGAAACTTTCTTATATTTTAACGTCTACGGTAAGAAACATTATACTGTCTTCTTAAGACCTAAAAGCGTTTAGCTTATAGTGATTATGATCAAACCTTTGAGAAAATTTGCATTATGTAATGTTACCAAGTTAAGGAAGTTTAGGCGCATATTACTTTGAAAAATCATTAATATTTAAGGATAATTGTGACAAAATTGTCGGAACTTAGAAAAAAGAACTAAGTATTACAAAAAATTCTTCTTTGTTTTGGTTTTCGTTTATATAACTGATAATATTATTTATTAAATTTATTAGTAAAAATAAAGAAATTTAAACGGATTATCTCTGCCAATAGTTATTTTCTCTTCAATTCTACATTAAAAGCTAGATAACTGCTGTAAAACATGTGTATGCTGTGTTTTTACAACATTCGATGGAAAACAATTCATGAGAAATATGAAATGATTATTTGACTGTCAACATGCACGCACATGTATATGAAAAGGATATTTTTAACTATTATCGAAATTTCCTAATGAATAATTTCAAATTTTTTTAAAAATATTGTAAAATGTTTGTTAAATGAAACAATAATTAAATCATTATTAGCAGTATTGCTTATAATAAATATTGTTATTCTAATCAATAAAATAATGATTAACTGAAAGACTGGAAAGAAAAAAAATTAAACTACCAAATTTCATGTCGCAAGGAATAGTGTAATCTTCATCTTTTACCGATATCCATTTTGCACAACCTGAAGAGTGACATATGACATGGGGTAAGGGGTTTTCTTCCATCTGTACTTGATATTTCGTCGTTATTGGAGATTCAGATTGAAGATGACAAGACGGTAACGTTAATTTTCCTTCCGGCAATGGGAAAAATACAAATTCCTCCGTCAGTTGAATTACGTTGTTCAAATTGGGTTGTTCTTCAGAAATCAAAATTCCATACACTGGACCTAAACAAGGAATTAAATTAGCCATATTTCTGCAAATAGAGATATGTAAACAGTATTTCATGATATTTTATAGATGTTCCAATTCGGTTCTTATAATTTTCTTATAGTAAATACTCGGGAGAAATTCGCAAAGCTCTCTCTCTCTGTTCTACTATTATATTACATTAGGGACTACAAAAGGCTCTCAGTTTAATACAGAATTTTTTAAAAAACATCAGTACTAATTCTGGGTATTATTATAATTAAATATTTGTTATGAAAAATATCTAAATTAAGTTTTAGTTTTCTAAAACTAGATATTTATTATTATTACTATTATAATTCAATCTTTTTACTTAAAAAAAGCTTACTTATATCAAATATTGAGCTATCACATGAAGATGGTATGTAGATATCCAGATCTTGCAGTAATTCTCTTGGCACGGATTCTGGAGACAAATCATACAGTCCTAATATCTTTTCATGATAACAAAGAGTTCCATCACTTGCTGGAGAGAAAAGCAAAAATTAAAAATACCAATTAAAAAGTTTTGTTGAACAGTTTATCTTTTGAAACAATCGCACCCATTGATTCAAAATAATGAACATGAATGCAACTACTTAATTCTAAAACTCGGTAACATGTTCAATAAGAGTTTAAATTATCAGTAGTCATATACAGTAACCGTTTCGATATCAACACCGTGATCTCCTGTTACAATAGCTCAAAATTACGAGGTCCGTCGCCAAAAGCCCTCGATTAGCTGAATAGTGCGACGTTAATATTCACTCACTCACTCCCCCAGCAGTTACTACCCCTAAACATTAGGCTTAGTTCGTTTCATTTCCCTAATGGTACAAAATTGCACAATACTACAAGTATACAATGAAATAATTGCACTTGTCTCTATATTTTATTCCACAAGTGAATTAACTTCAGTCTATGTGGTGCGGCGAGAACCCGTTGAAGTCCTGCTATTTTTAAAATTCGGTGATCTATATTAGTTTATTTAACATTTTTAACATATTTTTCTCCTACTCAATGGTTGACTGAACAGTTTCCCATCTCGTAGTTTTGAATCAAAGTCGAGAGATGAAGTCAACATATATAGGAATTAGAACCCCGTTTTCTTCGTCTATTCTACGTCAACTAGAATTAAGCTACCAAAGTCCCAATAATCTTTCTAAAATCGCACAATGGTTTTTGTTAAAAATGAGCCTTGAATCCTCGACCACTATTTTAATATTGTCAAAACTACTCATACGAGATACCGGTAAAGGAACTATTAACAACTATTAATAGTTCATCAACAACTATTTTCTGGCATATTTTTTTTTGTCGCCAAACTTATGAACTTCTAAGCTACCGTACTATTTTTAAATCCTACTGTGAACATCAGCCACTTTTTAAAAAGAAGATCTTACGTTTGTTTATTGCCTAAACATATAAATTTACATTTTTAGTTAACATGGAATTAATTTAGTTAACTTGTATACAACAAAAGGAAACGGAAATAGAAACATAAGAAAGAAATCGAAATGTAGTTAGTGATAAATAAGAAATGTAATAAAAGATTTTTTATTAGACTTATTAACTATAATGAGAAGGATGGAACTCTTTTTTTTTCTTCAACACGTTTTTTAATGTTGAGAAAACAGGCAATGGCTGCTATTCGAATACAGTTGTTCAAGTGTTCATCAGTGAATATGTTTCTGGATATTTTAACATTAGCGCTGAAGCAATCTACCAAAAATGTCCCCGAGAATTACTAATAGCTCACGATTGACGATTTGACGATCACTGTCTTGAAAAAAAGGAACTCTGAGAAACGATTTCAAAGTCAGAATATGCTTCTCCATTTAACATGTCCCACAATATACTACAATATTAGAATGGGAAACATTTACAAGCTGGAAGGACACATACGGTTATTTACGATCTGATTAATATTCAATAATCATCTATAATCTTAAAAAAAACGTAACTAAAGAAAACACTTATATACCCATTTATAATTCTTAGTTGATTTAAAATAAAATTGCTTTCTAAAGTTACACGAAAGCTGTTGGTGACCGCCTCATAATCATGAACTATTGTCAAATAACGTGAGAGAATATCAGAGATTGATGCCCTTTGGTTTCTGAACTTCATCGCCACGTGATTGTCACTCAACTTTTTTTCAACGTACAGCAACTTGCAGTATTAGTAAAACTAGGCAGAAAACTTAATCGTTATTAACGAAATCAAGACTGCCGATGCAGCTTTAAATATAATTGGAAAATACTCACTCAAATGCCAGAAAAGATAGCATAGAAGAGCTCGCGAAAATTATATAGTAACGTTTCCTATGTGCATATTCAGTAACTTCCGCCAATGTTTATGTAAAATATATAATAGATATTCCCTTTTTAACTATTAGAGCTATTTACTGAAAGAAAGAGACAGAGAATCACACAATAAAGAATCATTTACTTGAGTCATATTCATTGTGATCTCAAAATTTTCGCGCTGGATATCGGCCATACACTGTTGGCCACACAAAATGCAACACCAAGAATGACTAGAGATATCACAGTGAAATTTATTTGGCAGATAACATATTGTACAAAGACCAAACGATTAAATTTACAGTCTCTTGTGATGTGTAGATGATGACAAAATCAGTAGTTAGTGTAGCCGCCATTGTTGGATATAACCACTGCCACACAACTCGGCATAGTATCAAAGAAGCTTTGGATGTATCCGTTGGGTGTCCATGCGGCTTCCACATATTTCTAAAATTTACCTGATGTAACAGAGGGTGTTGTATCCCGGGTCAGTCATTGTGCAAGCATGGACCACACGGTTTCGATTGGAGATAGATTGGGAGAGCAAGCAGGCAAAAGAAACAATTCAATTTGATGGGTAAACGAAAATTCTTGAACATTGTGTGCCACGTGTGGTTGCGCATTATCCTGTTGGAATACGGCTGATGACAAGCGTTGAATGTATGGAAGGACTACGGGCTCGAACACCTCAGAGATGTAGCGCTGGCTGTTCAGTGTACCGTCAATACATATTAGAGGGATGTGGCAGTGAAATCCAATGTCTTCCCAAACCGTGATACCGGGTACAGAATGAGTGCGATGATCCATAACGCAACAGTTCAGCAGCCTCTCCCCATGGTGTCTCCAAACTCGAATCCGACCATCGTGATGTTGCAAGCAGAAGCGGGATCGTCATTAAACACAATGTCGTTCCATTTCGTTGGCCATGTCCTCTGTCCATCGTACCATTGCTGGCGCAAACGCCTGTGCTTTCCAGTCAAGGGTAAACGAAGCAATGGACGCTTTGCGGACATTCCACTCTGCTGTAAAAGGCGTCGAATGATACGATCAGACACCAAATGATGCGTAACAGATTGAATCTGTTCTATGGTTCATGGAGTGGCTGCGCGATCAATCACTGCCATTTGCACAATTCACTTGTTATCATGAGAAGTGGTGCGATGAGGTGGTTGTTATTGGCCTCGTCAGTCCGTCGTTTCCTCTTGCATCCAGCGATGACAGATTCGCATCACAGTTGCTTGGTTTCGTGAAACACTTTGACCGATTTCTCTGAAGGATAATCCGCAATCCCTATAGACTACTATTCTTCCTCGGTTGGATTCAGAAATTTAGTCAAAAGACACTTGATGTCTTCCACGAGAGGCATAGGTAAATAGTTTAAGCAAAAAAAAAACAAAAAAAAAACAAAAAAAAATAGTACAAAAATCGATTGCCGTATTTCACAAATCGCCAATCTGTTCTCCGCTTATTTAGTGCTTGCGGGTGGAGCTACGGTCACCCGGTGATGTGCGTCTGCGCTATAATGCTAATGATTTGCATATTTCACCACACCGTCAACGCATGATGTAAATTTCATATGGATTGCATGCTTTCTTCAGGGTGTTGTATTTCGTGTGGACAGCAGCATAGTATTTAGGAGATATAAGTGGATCTAGGATTTTCAGGGACGGACTTTCACAAGAGGGTACCCAAGAACAAAAATTCTGGCAAACTTCCTATTTACGAAAACAATATAGTTTTAAAAAAGATCTTAGATCAATAGAACCATTTTTGTTGGCCAACTCCTTACTGGTGTCGCTCGAATTCTTCATTCCAGGGAACTGAAACGCACCGGATTTAAAACGCATACACTGATTTCCAGCATGACAGAAATTTTCGTTGAACTGAGACTGAATTCAGAAACACGAACTGAGTATGTTTTCCTTTTGAATATATTTAATCTAATTTACTGTTTGTGGAATGATATGGCTTTAGACATCAATTATTGTAAAGAATGTGTCAGTAGTTTTGCTTTGTTTTTAGTACAAATTAAACTATGAAACTTTTATAAAATTCTCATACTCACAATTCTGTGTGTGTCCTTCCATGCAGTCATGTTATTCAACTTATTTTGTTAAGTTTTAATAAAATACGACTAAAACCTATTAATGTCTAAATGTTCAATAAAAATAATAGTTATTTCATTAAAAATAATTTCTTTCGAAATAACCTATTTTCTAACTTTTATTGTAACAATAAGTACAATTAACGAGAAAATAATTTTGCGTTTTGGTACATTTTTCTCAAAATTATTTCTCGTGTAAGGGATTAAGAACAGTTTCAGTCATAAATGTGCAGTACAGCACCGGTAACATCGGAATCCAATGCTAGAACCTTCGATTTATGCTATGTATTTAGCAAGAAATAAGCTTTAAGAATCAACTGCAAACTCGATTCCTATTAATAACTACACGACACAGAACTTTACAACTCTATTTGGCATGAGTCCACTGATGTCCAATCGATGGTAATTTCAGATAATAAATTTTTATCTGATTTATCTTAAACGTCTGTGGCTGGCCAAACATCTGCGTCTAGCGTATTTTTCGCTACTTGCGCAGCCTTTTTGACGGATTTACAAATATTAATTTTGTGTACCATGGGTGAATCCTTTAATTATCCCTTAGTTTTAAAAACTCATTTACTACTCAAGTAAACTTTGAAATTCTATATTTCTAAGTTTAGATGATAAAAATATCAGATATAGATCGTGAGCGGGGGGGGGGGGGAGGTAACAAATGTATATTTTATAGGAACAGAAATTTCAAAAGATATTTCTCAAAGAAAATCTTTCATATGATACTTATCATTTTACAAATATTGTTTAACTAAGAATCGGATTATATATTTTTGTTGTTTAGAAAATGAACTCTGTACCTAGATGTGTTGCTTCCTGTATCGCCATCCGCAATGATTCTACAACATACTAAGCTGGCGTTTTTTTCTTTCTGCATTATGAGTATCACATTTTAAAATAAACATCACTAATTGTTCTTTACTGTCTTTCTCTGTTTATCGAGTTTCTTCTCTTTCTATACACTTTTTTGGCTTTGTATTTTCAATGTCAAGCAGTTTATATGAGTTTTCCCTTATATATAAATTAGTCAGTATCAAGCTCATCTTTGTTAAATATGGTCCTTACACCAGCGTTTCTCACACTGTGGGGTGTTCCCCCTAAGGGGGCGTGATACCTCTAAGAGGGGGGCGTGAGCACATTGAAAAGTCGAAAGCATAAGATTATTTGAAAAAATTATTAATTTACTAAAAGTAAACAATTTTTTTAAATACATTCTAACATAATAAAAAATAGAAATACACACACACATTTGCACTGATATTATTCACGTATAAATGTATTAGTACTGCACAATGTATTTTATAATAAATGTAACAATACTAAGTTAAGAACAAGTTTAATAATTACCAATGACCCCTTGGGCTTAAAATATATAAAATTATATAGAAAAATTAACATTTCTTTTGATAATTTGTACGGTTTATAATTAATCCTTTAACTGCCGATTAAAAATTACACGATTCGCTCCTGAATGTCACTGTTTTCCACGTAGGCACACGTATATGATGTATTCCGGGGAAGGAGGAAGAATAAATATATAAGCCTTTGAATAATACTCTGAAATAAGTAAATACTTCGCAAACACTGTAAAGGCCCTTTTATTGCATTCCAAAGCCTTCGGAACAATTTCATGGATAGTAGTGCACAGAAAAGATCATACTTTAGAAAGATGTATATATACGTCCAAGGCAATTAACGCTTTGGCTGAGCGAGACGTTTATATACGCTGGTGGCAAAAGATTAAAACCATATTGTAGCTTTAACGTCAAGGTATAGTTTTGTTTAATTAAATACCTTGTTATTCTATGGAGAGGGCGCGATGAAAATTATGTTTGAATACTGGGTCGTAAATATTGAAACTTTGAGAAGCACTGCCTTACACCAAAAAAAAAACCACTAAACAACAAAATCTTTTTTCATAAATTCTGAGTGTGTATTCTTTACTCAAGAGAATCAGTTCTCTTTATAAGAATGAAACTTATATAAGTAATGAAGATTATTTAGATTTTTCTGACATATAGTTTTATCGTTCTTTTCTTTCAATTATATATTACGTTGCACTTACGTTGTTTAGCTCTTCGTTCCACAGTTTTAGCTGGTGTAACTGTGACTAAAATAAAAATGCAAACTATAAGAATTTTTTAAAAAATTTATATTTTTTTAAATATGAACACAATATACTGAAAATACATAAGAAACAAATTATAATTTGGTATAAATATCTTATACTTAAAAAGTTTTTAAAACCAAGAAAATTAAATAGGAAAATTAAGTTCATTATTTTTCATTATAAGTTCAATAACTTATGATGCTCACTACAAATTCATTTTAATAAGAGAGAAAATATACAAGAAAAACTAATAGTTTAGAAATTTTCCTGGATAAAAACTAATTAATATTGGTCAGAAATATAAACAAGGCATTGTAATCCGAAAGACTGAATATACTTAAAACCTCGATATTTCAATAATCATGTATAGATTTCTGCTTTAAAGTTATTAAGCAGCATTTGGTTGAATGCCCAAGTCCAACCTATGAGCGTGCCACTGAAAATAGTCTGCCGGGGAGAGAACCTGCAATCTATGGAACCGAAGCCATGTAACATGACCACTAGACAAAAGTGATAACCCCTGTCCGGAGGCTGTTACTGGCTTATATGGGAACAGCTACACTACTGGGTGATTTTAATGTCAATTTTGCTTTAGACAAATTTCTACAATTGATTGAATTTATTAAAGACAGTTTCGCCTTATATCTACAAAATAACAGAACATTATCGACAAAATCAAATACTACGATTGATGCAGTGTTATCGAGATTCTTAAATAATATTGAGTGCAAAACCTACATTTCTTATTTTAGTTAACACAAGCATTTGATAACAAAAGTATATACTGAATCACCCATAAACATGAAGGAAATCGACTAATAATAGTGATACTTTTCTTTAAATGTATGCAAATAAAAAAAAATTTAGTATTATGTATTGAAAATAAAAATTTTGTTTATACTTATACCTTTTCGATCCTAATTATTTTTTTAATTCAGTTTGAAATAAAAATGATAATAATAAAATTGTTATTTATATATATAAGATTAAAATAAAAATTAATTATAGAATTCAATACATATAAACCAAAGAAGTTAACTTCTACCGCGTACTCACACTGATACACGCATGTTTTTTTTCCTTTGTTGATTCAACAAGAGAGATAAAAGCTATATTTGTCACAAAGGAGAGGAAATAATATTAACAAATTTTCTTCAGTACTTGATACTTTAAAATATCTATATGCTAACACAAGAAAATTATTACGATTGAAACTCTTAAATGTAGTATTTTTATAAAAAGTAATTCGATAGAAACTTTATTGATATTTGCGTAATGGTTATTATGGAATACTGATGAAATAATGGATATTAGGAAAGTATAGAAAATCTATTTTAAAAAATTAAGTTAAGGGTCTTTATTTTTGTGAAAGAAAATATTAATAGAAACATTATCCTATTTCTCAACATCAAAAACATAATTTATCCAAAATCTAAATTGTTAAAAGATGACTTACCTGCTAATTTTTGTGATTTAGATTTTCCGCCATCTAAATAGAACATAATCTGATTAAAAACTTTCAAATAAACACAAAAAAACATTCTGAAAGTGAAAAAAGAAAAAATAGCGAGAAAAATACCTCGAATTAATCCATTTAAAAATACATGGACATGGTATTGAAATGTACATAATGTAAACTTAGATAAAATAAAAATATTTTTTTCGAGTAACAATACAATTTTCTAAGCTACAATTTAAACAGTGTTATCTATAATCCAAATGTGTGTTTCCCAAAAGTTATCTTAAAAAACTAGACTTTTCTTCGAACCACTCGCGTAAATAAGAGCAACGAGGCTAGAATAAATATGATGTAATTTTGAGGGTAAGAAATTGAAAAATTTTCCTGAGGTTCCATAAAATCCAAACTAAAAAAGCTCCAAACTAAAACTAATCCAAACTAATAATATACATTTTTTAAAAACAGTTACAATTATTTGATTTTGTGAAATATAAATTAGTTAATAAAATTCAAACTGATAGATTATCAATGCTATTCGAAGATGAAATCTAGCAAATTAAATTCAATAATTCGAAACAGATATAAATACAACAAATAAATATCTACTGTCAAAATCAGCTTTTGAATAAACTTTATTACTTTGTGGGAGCTAGAATATGAATTATTATATAATACGCTTTATAGAAAAGTTTCCTATCATAATTAAAATGACTTTATGAATAATGTAGTTGCTAAGGCATAGGCAATAGTTATTATAGAAAATATCACTTTGATAATTGTATTTAATTTCTAAGGAGAAAATGTGCCTATGACCACACGATAGAAGTCAAAACTTCAAATTTTGTAATGTTATTTCAGGTATTAGTTCGGTGAATAAAAAACAAGGGGATATTAGGATTGTTATATAAAATTATTTATTTACATGGCTGTACTCATAAAATAATATTTTTTTGCAAAATGTACAATCATGTTTGTGAATTAATTGTATTCTAAGAAGGAAACAATAGGTTTATGGTAGCTGAAATGGGATGTAAATACTTTATAAATTCAAAAGTTTAAATATCTAAAATAACTCCATCAAGCGTTGTTCCACACTTCGTCATACTTTCACTTAGATCATTTGACATAGTTAAATTGAATTTTGATTTTTAAAAATAAATTAATGTTTTTTATTTGTCTTTTGAAAAATCTACATCAAAATCCCCACTTAAAATCATTGGTAATTTGCTCAGAGAACCGATCCGGCTTCAGTGTAGGCAACTAAATTTTTGTGAATGAATTCGATAATTTTCTCTTCACTTTGATTTAGTGAAATATAAATAGCAACCATTAGAATTATTTGTCCATTTTCTGCTCTACATTTCGCTGCATAAATTTCTCCGATACATGACTGATTGAACCCAAATGATTCTGTAGTATTTGATGCTACATCCATTCTCTATGTAGTATAAAAAACGAATTATAAGGAATGACATGCACATTGAATAAAATACGAATCGATAATTAAATATTTAAAAAAATAAAATAGAGAAATATAAAAGGCAAACATTAATTTAATTGGCCTTAATTTTTTTCGTTTTTCGATTATCGTTCACCATTAAAATTTTTTCACTGCACTATTTTGAATAATTATTTAAGCATATATTCCCGAATGTAATGGATATTTGTTTAAAAATATGAAAATACAGGTGCGTTACAGTTTACAGAAGATAAATGAAACGAATGCAAGACATTCTGTAAGTCATGTAATTCCAGATATGCTTCTGTTATGCTTGTAAAGCAAGATAATTGGCCATCAATTTTAAGATATTTTGACTCGAATCTTTTCAATATTAACAAATTAAAAATAAAACGTTGCGTTGAAATGATTTTCATAACAATATCTGTAGACATTTTTAAACTTCCTCTATCCAGAAGACTCAAATATTTTGTCCTTGCGACATTTCCTGAATCAAAATTGAATTTTTTTTATCTACAACAAATATATATTTGCAATCGGATCATTCGAATTTTATATTATGCACCCAATAACCCGCTATGTAAATTAAAACTTGTGTGTGATACTCTTCTATCATCTGATTTTTAAATTCCCTAGGAATTGTATTTTTCAAAGTTTGTATCAACTGTTCATCTTTTGGGAAACAAAACGCTAACTATATAAGCACACAAGACGAAAGGCTGAGTATTAATCAAAACCCGAGGAAAACACCCACCTTTGGTCACATTTCTTTTTAGAGGTGTGTAAACACGATTTCCGACGCAAGACGAAAAAAGCCGAATGAGCGTTACATTTCCAAACGTGAAGCGTCATTCTTTAGAAAAAAGCGCATAAAAAAGTTATCGCTTCAAAAATAGATTAAGATGCTTAAGTTTTTCCTAACTTTCCATCAATTTGTTTTGTACATAGCGATTATTTTTAGAAGTGCTAATATCGCGAATCATTAAGACTCGAGAATAATATATATATATATAGTGGCTGCGGTAGCCAAGTGGTCTAGGCATCGGATCGTGGCTAGCGTGTCATGAGTTCGATCCCAGTACCACTGAAGACCCGCCGTGTAGGGGAGCGATGCACGTTAAATCTGTCGAGAGCTCAAACGTCCTTCTGTTGGTGTGGTGTGGTAGTTAGGAGAGGGGGTGCCAGCTCAGGTGTCATCCGCGTCACTTGGCCATGGTTCAAAATTACGCGGTCCGTCCCCAAAAGCCCTCGTGTAGCTTAACAGTGGGACGTTAATATTCACTCACTCACTCATATATATATATAATGACGCGCGTTTTCTGACTAAGTTGTTTTGACTTTATTATATATTTTTGGTTACTATTTTTTCATGGAAGTTTTTATTCTAGTTTTTCCTACAGAATTTTTTTCTTAATATTCGTCTATATAAGAGGAACCTTATTCTTCTCTTTTGATAACTTCATATTATTTTACTGTCTGGTGTTACATCCACATGTGATAGAAAAAGGCATAATTTTTTAACATGGGTCTGTTTTTCTATTATGTCGAAATTTTCTGCTGCACGGAGAAGGTGGCACGATAAAGCAGCTTAACCTTAAATCGCTGGCCGAATTCAGTGACAGCTTAAGAAATCATAAAAGGTCTCCATTTTAGTCTAAAGAATCTTCTGTATCTTCAATTGTTATGTTTCTTAGAATCCAATTTCTTTCTCTTTTTTTTTTGACCTTGTAGGTAATACAAGTTTCTCACTTATTATTTTATTATACTATATATATATATCAAAAAATCTTAAAATGAAATCTAAACGTTATCAGTAGATGTTACTTTACTATTAATCATATGAATTTTTACATTTGCTATTAAGTTAATAACAGTGTAACCATTGAAGTGTCAACTTTTCAGGTAGCAATTTCTGAACCGTGCTGCATATAAGAAATTGCCTCGAAAATAAAACATTTCATTCAGTTTTAATTCGTTTGAATAAATTTGTGCCAATATTGAAGTTTTTCAACTTATAAATTGATATAGAATAACTGTGTGGATATGGACAGGCTTAGAGAGGTGATACAACTACCTAACCCCTGCATATTTTTGAATAGGAATGTATAATCGAAAAGAAAGCGTTGAGACACAAACACAAAAATTCAGATTCAAAAAGAAAAACATTATTTATTTACAACATGCAAAGTGCTTCTTTACAGTAATGTCAATAATATGTGTTCAAAACAGCGATCAAAAATATTAATCTGTGCTTCGTAGCGTTGAAGAAATAAATTAGCGAACTTCAAAAGATAACGGAGCCGTGGTAGTATAATTGTCCTTGTCCCGGACTTGTGGCCAGCGTGTCATGATTTCAAGCCCCAGTACCATTAAAGACTCATTGCGCTTAGGGACAAATGCCCGTTAAATATACCGAGGCTCTAGTTCTCCCATTGGTGTGGTGTGGAGTTTCAGAGAGGGATTGCCAACTCAGGTGTCGTTCTCGTCTCTTGATTATAGTTCAAGATTGCGTGATCCGTTACCAATAGTCCTCGCGTTACTTTTTAGTGCAAGATAAAAAAAATCGCTTAGCTCAATCATTCCAAAGATGCCAAGCATCTTTTGCATGCTTGCAACAGCAATGGATAGTCAAGCAATGAGGTCTTCGATTGAGTCAACAGGAATCTTGTAAATGATATCCTCCAGATGGCACAATAAGAATTAATTGTAGTAAGATAAATCTGAAGATTGAGAT